>DWRA01003616.1:0-11831 GCA_018250295.1 Spathilepia clonius | reverse complement strand
AAATTGAAAATGGAAGACTTTAAATTATTCTAAAAATTTTTTTTTAAACTTTCAGGCAATGACGTTTCCTCCAAATTCTTCCCCAAAAAAAAAAGGAGGGGGGGGGGGAGATTTATAACCTCCACTATGATATAATTAAAAAAAAAATACTAGTTTCCTACTACGAAGGAGGGCAGGTATAGATACAAAATAAATAATATTCTTTTCGTATCATATCGTATAAATAAAATCTTATGTGGATTTAAATACAAAATATTTGATCAAAGTACAAGATATGAAACTATACAAATAAATCGTTTGATTACTGCTTGCTCCTATGAATTCCTAAACGAAGCGGCGGTTGCATAATATATGAACTAAAAGAACTGCCCGAGAATTTGATTTCAAATTAGATTTTTACTAACCCCATTTCCAGCGTGGCACTGTTTTTCATTAAAGATAGGTTTAATATTTAAGTATGGTTCTAGATTCGTGTAAATAGAGGTTTTTGGTTTAGTATTTCTACCCAAAAATCCGTAAAGATAAACATACACTTCATTGTTATTTCTTTTTTAAATGCTTATGATCGGTCCACCTTCATTCAATTGCCATTGGTAGTCCACAGCTGGACAAAGGCCTTTCCTAACTTGCGATACAGAATCCAGCAGCTTTTCAGGTCATTGCTCCACCTCAACTGAGCATGAGCAGTTTAAGTGGTGCCAGTTAGGGAAGGTTGATGTCCAGCTGTGGTCATCCAAATACTAATGGATGGATTCTTGAACTCTATTATATATTTATTTGGTCATCATAAGTTTACTTTATCTCACTATTAGGCACAAGCTTCTGCCATTGAAAGCGTCAGGCTGGACATGTTTCGGTTGCTGAACTCTCGTCTCTTTGAGAACCTTATGGATATCCCCAATGTATTAAGTTGATTATAATGTTTTCCAATGACTTTTTAATTTTTATTGCTGTATACTGTGTTGTTTGTGAAAGAAACTAATATTATTCTACATTTCGCTCAAAATTTTGACGAAGTAGAAGAGCATATATAAATCATACTACTTTATGACAATAGGTTTGAAAACCATTTGAATATATTATTTGTTGTCTTTGCAATCTAGTCGCTAGGTATTAACATATTTGAAATAAGACACTCGGTTTGACAAATTAGCAGGAAATATGGTTTACCACATAAATTTAAAGGGCATTATATTAAGCGATGCTTCCATTTGTTTAAACTTAGACGTAATAGTAAAACTAAAATCCTTTACTACGATAATAACATTTCTCGTTAAAACTACATTACTTTAGTAATATTTATTGTTAATGATACTTTTCAATATTTAAAACAATATTAAGATTACACACAAATATAAGTACACACGCTGACGAAGCACTCAGACCCGGAACAAACATCTAATTAACTATTTAAGTGTTTATCCAAAAACAGAACCTAGGACTTTCTGCATATGAAGTGGATATGAAAGCTCCACTATGAGTTTTTTTTAAATACATAGTATACTAGCGCAATCCTAGCTTTGCCAGGATTTAAAGAAATTATTTGACATATGTATAAATTAATATTTTTACCATTCAACAGATTCAAAAAATGGGGCGCGTGGCAGATTTAACGAGTTTATGATTTTTTCCGCGGCAACCTAATTTTTTACCTAAATATAAGTTATTATAACATCAGCTATCTGCCAGTACTATCCAATAAAAATCAGTCCAGCCGATACGCAGAAAGCCTCATATAAGCAAATGGACATTCATCCAAAAAAATTAATCATTTTGAATAATATGTAAGTTCATATACCTACATTCTGTAAAAGAATTGCTGTTATTTTAATATTACTAACTGTCGCTTGAATTTTATTTCTTTATATAGATATTCTGTTTCGATGGCTAAGTAGTAAAATATTTACAAAATTCCGAAAATCTGAAGACGTGAAGCGGAACAGGCGTTTTACGTTACTGAATATTGAATGCCATTTGGAATTGTTCTCCCCATTTAAAGGGACTGAGAGGATTCCCATTGGAACTGTTATCTTAATCATTTGTTAGAAATACTATGGTCGAACCGAGCGTTGTAAAATAAAATTATGTAATAGTAAAGTTGAAGTCAAGTAAGCCAGATAAGTTAGTTTGTATTATTTTTAAAGTAAAAAATAATAATAAAGTAACGGTAATAAATGCTAAAAAATATTTTAAAAATAAAACAATACAATGCAGTCTTGTTAAAAATTTTAACTGTTTTCTTTCAATGCAGTTTTAAATTTTTTCATTGCAATTCAAATTTACTTTTATTAAACTATTACAGAAATGGAGAAATTAAAATATTACAAATATGTATATCTATGAGAGCATATTTAATTAAATTATTATTTTTTATTAATTTAAAATATTATTTCATACTTTTATCTGTTTATTATACAGACAACATATTTATAAGTAACTTATTACACGCAGATGAATAAAAGGTTAGCCGTTCTAAGTTTCTATGCCATTAAACTTAGAACAATGGTTCGAAAAAATTATCGTATTCCAGTTCGTTGGACATATTTGCAATTACGGACATCAGAAAGGTATTTTTCTGTTAACAGCTAACTAAAACCGCTCGAGGTGGGATCGCATGACGTTATCTTAACAGACCATTACACTGAAACGTTTAACATCTACCGTTGGGTAAAACGAAATACCTTTGCTTTAAATGTTTTTGGCAAACACTTTATAGGCACAATAAAATCCTGCAAAAACAATCACGTTTTAAAACAAAAATTAAAAATAAATCACATTTTAAACACAGCACAATCACTTGATAGTCAGCTCTCAGACTATACCGTATCGTAACCGTACGTCGCTAGTATGAATTGGAGCGTCGTAGCGGGTCTACAACGCGACCGTCCTGCTACGAAGCCGCGGCGGCACTGGCTACGAGCAGGCTACAATCCGCGGCTACAGTTTAGATTATTACTCGTAGCACAGATTCCACAATCAATAGATTTATACGTTTTACGCTAAAATTATTGTTATTTGGGAATTAGGATGGAATGTCATAACAGAAAATTCTGTTGGTATTTGGAAATAACATTACTATAATTACATCTTCGTTTGGTGTATGCCTTTGAAATACACCGTACATATATTAATTTTATTCGTAGCCTACTACATTAATTAAAAAATCCTAAACAATTTGTGTTTTATGTTAAACGTAATATTAAAATCTATAGCCACGTACTCTCGCTAGTGGTAATGAAAGAATAATTTTAATATTCTCTCACGGTTTTACAAGTCTTACTTGCTTTGTTTCGTAATAAATATTATACGGGTATGTAAAGGAAACTACTGCAAGAGTTACTATTATGTTACGAGCTACAACAAATCTCCTTATTACTTTTATACATTAAAAGTGTTTTATAATAGTAATTTAATAGATACATTATTTTATTTTATTGAAGTAGCGAATAAGCATGCAGTTCACCTAATGTTGAGTGGCAACTGCCCATGGACATCTGTAATCGTCTTTTTTTATTTGATAGAGTAGCAAACGACCTTGCAAACCACCTGATGGTGAGTGGTAACTGCCACTCATAGACATTTTTAATCCACCTCAGTTGAGACTAGAATCCAAGATGAGATCGACCACAGATGCGTTGCTACCGCTGCGGACCAAGTTGAATGAGGAATGCCTCGGATACATAAGCCTCCATTACCACACCCTTCAAACCAGAAGACAGCAGCGCTTAACACTGCTGTTATTAGGCAGAAATAGGTGTAGCGGTGGTGCCGCTGCAATCAAACTACAAAGAGTTCTACCACCTTTAAACCGGTTTAAACCGTGTCTAGATGAGATTAGAGTTCTACCTGAGGTCGGTTGCAGATTATTTATTATCCCTGAGGTCTAA
This sequence comes from Spathilepia clonius, assembly GCA_018250295.1. NCBI lineage: Eukaryota > Metazoa > Arthropoda > Insecta > Lepidoptera > Hesperiidae > Spathilepia > Spathilepia clonius. The sequence continues at coordinate 7,944 of DWRA01003616.1, read as the reverse complement.
GTTGGAATGCGCCGGATAAGTATGTCTCCCTTACCACAACCTTCAAATCAGAATAAAATAACTTAAAACTCTTATTACGCAGGAATAGGGGAGGCGGCGGGGGCTCCACAGTGGAACCACAGGGGTTTTACCACCTTCAAAGCCACCATTTATATTTACTATTCATTACGATTACTTAGCTGATATTACCTTTTATCTATAATTTTAAATGCAATGCGGCCTTGGACTCTTGAAGTGCGGAGTTTGAATTCTAGTATCAGATTTGTCGAATTCATTATACATATGACATTTTATTTTTATAATCTTAACGGTAAACTAGTACAAGCCTGAAAATTATGGAAAATAAAGCATTTCTCAAATAGATGTGAACCAATACGCATTCGGTTAGAGCACAGGAACATATAAAATAGTTGCCCGATTAATGTATGTATGTTTCTTTACGATAAAATTATATGGCGTAAGAGTGCTATTTGTAATAAATAATGGTAGAAGAAACATGCGCATGATTTGTAATAATAAGTTGTGTTTCGAATCCAAGCGTAAAATTGAGTGTGAGCAGCTGTGATGAGCTATGATAGCCTAGCGTTAGTGTTTAGTAAAATACGAAAACATTATGAGCATCAACGTAATTGAGATTTTTTTTTATATGATGGAGTATCAAACGAGCATGCAGTCCACCTAATGGTAAGTGGCAACAGCCGCCCATGGACATTTGTGATCTACCCCAGATAACATGAGAATCCCGACTGAAGTCGACCACAGATACGTTGTTACCCCTGAGGACTAAGTTCGAATGCCTCGTTAAGTTTATCTCCCTTACCACACCCTTCAAACCAGAAGACAGCAGCGTATAACACTGCTGTTGTTAGGCAGAAATAAGTGTGGCGAAGGTGCTGCCGGAGTCGAACTACAAAGGGTTCTACCACGTTCAAATTCCACTTCCACTGAAACCTAAAGTATTTAGTTTTTTCATTTCTTAATCTTAAGGTTACAAAGTAAAAGTGTGCAAAGTCTACAAATATACTCTTGGTTAGGATAGAGTAATGTAACGCTTCTTACTCTGTAAGCGGATTTAGAATTGGAACAGTGTATGTCTTATGAGTATTCCTTACTTTTTCTTTCAAGTTTCTTAGAGTGTCAATTGATAAATGATAAATATAAAATCCACTGTTAAGTGAGTACATTAAAATAATTTAATTTATACATTTCTCATTCAAAATGCTGTAACAGTGTCTGTTCAATTATTCCACTTATTTCTATCGTCGCAAGTTTATATTTTAGCTTCTAAGAAATCTAATGAACTACTCGAAATTCGGTTGTAATACCTTCGGTAACTTTGTGGAACATTTTGTTTTATTACAATAACTAACCATAAATATTAATGGATTTGGGAACAAAGTAAAGTTATGTTTATGAATATTTACTCACTTTGAGGCTTTTAGAACGAACAACATAGGGCTGGTTAGTTTAAAAATAATACTTTGAATATCACTGACTTCTTCATGAATATGTCATCTTGATTTAATAAAAAAATATAAGACTTCTTTGAATTTGATCTTGAAAACACATAAAAATTGTTATTGCTAATGAAAAAAAGAATATTTATATCGCGTTTTCGTTAGCTGTATTCAATTCTAGGTAACAAATTATTAATAACACTATTCGATATTTAAGTTTTATTAATGATACACACGTATAATATAACAATTATGTTAGACGTTTATTGTATACACGTAACTTTAATATTAAATTATCGACAGTATCCCAGGAAATTAATAATTGTTGTTGCTGAATTTATTTATTATAATAGCAAGAGATATAGGTACTTGTCAATTGCGTTTTTCTCCTAAGAAATTCATCCTTCCTAAATATGAGTAAATCACAGTACACCCGACTTGATGTACTGGAACAATGAATGGAAATACCAATAGTACTGGACGCAAGCAGTAAATCTCTTTCAACTGTCCTTTATTTGGTACATGTTCTACAAAGCACGAATATCACTCTTCAGTCGAGTACACTTCTCGTACGAGCCAGTTCAACTGCATTTGATTAGGTGGAAACAATTAGTTGAACTGTTGTAGGTACATTTTTATTGTATACGAGCTGTGCTCGCGACTTCGTTTGCATGGAAAATAACTATGTGTTGTGTAGGCCAACGAATGGAAAAGGTGGTAGAACCGCTTGTAGTTCGACTCCGGCGGCACCACCGCCACACTTATTTCTACCTAACAGCAGTGTTAAGCGCTGCTGTCTTCTGGTTTGAAGGGTGTGGTAAGGGAGATAAACTTAAGGAGGCATTTCAACTTAGTCCTTAGGGGAAGGACGCATCTGTAGTCGACGTCAGTTGGGATTCTGGTCTTATCTGGGGTGGATCACAAATGTCCATGGGCGGCAGTTGCTACTTATAATCAGGTGGACTGCATGCTCGTTTGCTACTCCATCATATAAAAAAGCGGTTGGTTACAGGTGTTTATGAGTAGCAACGAACAATGAACATTTACAATTAAGCAAAACGATTTAAATTTTATAATAAAAACTGTTCAGTGGTCTATGTAGCACGTAGTTCGTCACCAAATTAAAACAGTATAGGAGCCCTTGGTGAAGACGTTGAATGTGTTGCGTTCTTTAGAGCATTAAGCTTCATAAGTATATTCTGCATTATAACAAACGTTTTTAGACAGAAATTGATGTTTCAGTTGTGTTTCAATACCAGAACTACGAAGAGCTCCTTTGGACTGTGTTCTTATACGTTTTATGGTTTAACAGTAAAGAATCGACTCTTGACCGCTAAGCAGGGACAACAAAATAAATAGTGTCGCACACTAACATTTTACCGACTGTATTTATTGGGGCATAAATTTAAGGTTTTATATCCATGGACTTTATTGACACGTAAAATTTGTTTACAAGGGATCTTATTTGTGCCTGATTTCCTACTTTGACCTCAAAACGTCAAATGTGCTGACTGTTCAATACAATATCTATATTTTCAAAGCTTATATAGTAAACAAGCTTGTAGTCCACCTCAAAGTAAGCGCTCATTGCCGCACATATGAATGTGTAACTAACTCTATACAGAATATAATAAGGGTTCTACCTGAAGACAGTCAAAGATGCTCTGCCACTCCTGAGTACTAAGATGGTCGCTACATATGTAAGTCAGCCAGCATTGTGCCTGCCTTCCACCAATTGTGTATTGGTAGAATTCATACACCTTTAAAAACTTTTTTTAAAGAAATGTCATACAAGTACCGCGTATATTTATTTTGCCTAAAATTAATAAAAAAAAATTAAGACTGTCTTGCAAAAACTGTAAATGTCTAAATCAAAATCTAAATAGCATCGGAAAGCTTTTAATCGTTGATCCAATAAGCAAAAAAAAAAAATAGAAATAGTAATATTTTTATCAATGTATGAGTGTATAGAGGGTAAAAAAGGACGGTTATTGGATTAGCCTTGCTTGAGCGTGCTATAGTAAGACCAATAAGTAGACATTTGTACAAAATATATTCGACTGATGAATGGCAGAAAGTGCATGTCTTGGAGTATATTGGTTACTATTCTGCTGTGTAGGTTTTCGTTAGGAACGTGTAGGCAGCGGATACGACCCACAAGATCCGTACACTAGCCCTTCCGGTCGCCATTTCTGTACAGGAAAACGTATCCTTAAAACTAATGTATTTCTTTATCTACGGGGAAATCTCTCATTGCTCGCGTCTCAATTAAAGTGATGGTTTTAATAGGTTACGGGACTTTTCAGTTTCTTTTGAGATCAGGTCAATATGTAGGTGTTTATAATAGGTTACTGGACTTTACAGTTTATTAGGTCAATCTGTTAATGTCATAGTTTATCTAAGTATAAAAGTCAGAAGCATTCTCAGAGTAATAATTATATATAGAGCGAGTCTGGCGCCGTCGCGTTACTGTCGACGGTGAGCAGAAGTTTTATAGTAATATAGCAGTACGGTGGTTGACGTGGTGGTCTGAAAATCGTGGCTTGTTCAGTATAATTATACGAATTTTTAACAGGTGGCCATATGCTAAGTACGATGGAGCGACGGCGTTCTCACGTTTGATTTGATCGCAAGGCGGGGAAGGCTCTTTTGTGTTATTTACTCTGAGGTAGCATTATTTTAGAAATGTTACTCATATTCTCTATCTAATTTACTACTATGTCACCATTTCTGCTGATAAGTAGTTTAAAAAAGTAAGTCTTAAGTTTAAAAAACTAAGTTTAAAGGTGATAGAACCCTTTGTGATTCGACTCCGGCGGCACCACCACTACACCTGTTTCTGCCTAATAACAGCAGTGTTAAACGCTGCTGTCTTCTTGTTTCAAGGGTGTTGTAAGGGGGATTTACATATTCGAGGCATTCCAACTTAGTCCTCAGGGTTAGCAACGCATCTGTGGTCGACCTCAGGAAGGATTCTAATCTTCTCTGGAGCGGATTTCAAACGTCCATCGGCGGCAGCTGCCACTTACCATGGAGGGGTCATTTAGGTCTAGGCACAGACTAGAACACAGAAGTAAAAACTGTTAAGAGGCAAAAATAGGTGTGGCGGTGGGATCTCCGGAATCGAACTACGACGAATTAGTAATTAATTAATTAATTAGTACTTATAATTAATTATTACTAATTAATATAATTATTATCATCAATTACTACTTCCCTTATTATACGATAGAAACCAATACCACTTTTACATTAGTGTTGGTCATGCTTCCACAATTATCCGATTTCTTTTTGGTTAATAAGGCCTACTGAAAAAAAAACAAATTTATAGCCCTGATATATTAATAATGGTTGCCGAAACTCTACGTAGCTAGCCAATAACAAATACATATACACTGCCGTAGACAATTCTAGCGTAAAGTGTAGTTTTCCATAATAAGCAGTATAGGAATACCATACAAATATAGTCATCCAAGTGTAGATCATAAAATTGTACAATTAAACTGTAATTAGCAATAGAAAGTTAATAAAGTAATATTTGTTCTCAGTCGGATAGTTGAAAGTTAGAAAGGTAACTTTCTAACAATAATATTAACATACAAATAAAAGGAAAATTAATGTACATTCAATACGACTGTAATAATCGAGAAGTCATAATCAAGTACACGTAATTAAAAACCAAGTTTTGTTCAAATGCCGTGAGAGGGCGCAATTTATCATATTAAGTATCGTATGGCGAGACAGTTACTTTTCTTGTAAATGTTGCTCATGATTTCAAAGGAAGTGTTTGATTATTATAAACAGAGATTCACTTAGTCGTAAATAATGAAAAGTTGATTTTTATAGAGGAATATGATATATGTTAAGTCCAGGACATTACGTAGTATATTGAGATATTGTAATTTAATTAATTTAGATGGTGAGTGACGACGCAGTGAATTTTTACTCATTTTTTATTTCCATTCGATTCAATTGTATAAGATTGAGATCAATTTTATTAGACGAGCATGCATCCAATCTGATGGTAAGTAGTCACTGCCGCTCATATATCTGTAATCAACGCCAGATAAGATTAAAAGTCCTACATGTGGTCGACCTCAGATGCGCTGCTACCCCTGGGGACTTATTTGGAACGCCTCTGATAAGTATGTCTGCTTACCACGCCGTTTAAATCAGAATAGTGCTTGACGTTGCCTTTATATTTCAGATTTGTCGCCAGATAGCAACCACAAAAAATTCTAAAGACTATATATCTGTGGTAGACACACTATACACATCACCATACGGTTAGCGCAGTTTAAAATTAAATGTGAAATTTTCTCATAGTGTCTTCTAAAACAAAGGGCTTAAATCTATGCACATATCTCGGTGCCCGTCGGCGCTATCTTCGCACGTGGATCGTGAGCTGACGGCGCGATGCATCTCCGACTCCTCTCGCATTGCATTCCCTACCTTGTTATTCCCTCAAATACTTATTCACATACGATTTACTACTCACGGCTTTGGGCGCACTTACCCATGTTTACGTTACTTCCTTTTGTCTTGCAGGAGTTTGGAATAATTCCGAAGATTTTTTCGAAAAGTAGCTTGTGTCGCAGTAAATTCTACTTTTTAGAGTGAAAGTCTCGTCACAATCGATTTTGTTGTATTATATATGTGTGTATGTATTATGTAATATACAGATAAAAATCGAAAACATGCCTCTATGTTTCGCAAACTATTGCAAAGATTAACAACGTATTTGTGAAATTACGGACAGAAACATCAGCTTTATTTATTTATACAGATATCAAGATACGAGGACACATATCCGACATTTTTATAGCAGGAAGAACACACATTTGTAATTTATCTGAGGAACAGAAAAACTAAAATGACAACGTTATTGTACTCGCGGGCACATAAACAGCATTCGATTACTCACCGGTTTGCTACAATATAATGTTTTTTATTGCCTCCGATGCATTAAAACCGATGCAGAACCGAAGGACCACCTCTAGCATTCGCAACAAAGAGCACAAAGGCAGAACTCGTAGCGAATAAAATAATAAAACATCATAAAGAAATAAAATTTTACAGCCAGTAACAAAATCTGTCGAGACATTGGCGATGTGTGCGCTAAATGTAACATTATCGGAGGTAAAATTTATATGCGCTAGTTTTGATGTAGTAAAAGTGTCTTAGGTATTTGCCCGTTCGTTTATGTCGCTATATGGGCATCAATTTTGTCGCGAAATTAAACGCTTGGAGTTATTTCGCGAGTATTTATACTTCGAGTTTTATACACCCGTATTAAATGACATTTTTAAATCGCATTAAAAGAAAAGGTAAAGTATTTAATTCAATTAAATACAATTTATAGGTTATAAAATTTAGTTAACACTACGTATGCATCCCAGACACGCCTATTTCTATCTTATAGGGGCAGTGGCAATGTCATTTTAACTTACCACAGTCATGTCAGGAGCCATTTATATACACGGTATAGAATTGAACTATATAATTTGAATGTGCTATATCAGACAACACCATAGTTTTCTATGAAATATTTTGGTAAGTGTGGCCATGGCACCACTGCAATTTTTTATCAATTATAGAGGTATGAGATGCAGTCCACCTAAAGCTAAGACGCCGATGCCCATGGATAACCATATCTAACTGCAGATAAGCTTAGTCTTAACTGATGCTGTTCACAGATTCGTTGCTACCTCTGAGGACTAAGTCGGATCGCCTCAAGTAAGTTTGTAGTCTTTGCTACACCTTTCATATGTTAAAATTGTTTAGCTTTATTTTAGTTTAAAATTGTTTTATTGTTAGCATTGTTTTCACTAGGCAGAAATCGACGTGCCGGTGGCGCTCCCAGAATTAAACCAAGAATGGTCCTAGCGTCTTTAAACAAAGAAGAACAGTATCATTTGCTTTATCCAAGATTATATCAATAAAATCATTAATCAATAAGAGAGAGACTTATATAGAAACTTGCATCCGTATCTTTATTACAAGCTAACAGCTACTTTGGTATTCTAAAGAGGTGAGAAGATCTCGAGATAGATATTAAACGAACTGGTGGGTAAGTTCTAGACTTTATGAATGGGAGGTCTGAATGAAACCAGTCTCTATATAAGCGCACTATAAGTCAGACGCGACGTATCAACGAGATTTACCGCCATAACTCACAGCTATTGCAAAATCAACGGATTAAACTCCGCTTTTGAGAAATAATCTAGGGTTAAGTCTCGTATACATTGCTGTAGGAACGATCTTCTGGTAGATACGACTCGATTAGTTTGATAATTTATATAAAAACGTGTTTGTTCCTGTTTTTAAATTTTGAATCTTGCTTCGTACTTTATGATTTCATTTTTTTATGTAATAAGAAGCACACGAGCATACAGGTCACAGGGTTATGTGCGATTTTTACCCACTAAAACCCCCCCGGTGGCCGTCCTCAGTGCTACGTAGAGGACTTCGGGATCTCCGTGGGAAC
>DWRA01003615.1:0-11831 GCA_018250295.1 Spathilepia clonius | reverse complement strand
ACGACATAGGGCTCTTCAAAAAAGGTGCAAAAAAAGCTCTCCTCCAAAGCCGGCGATGTATTGGCGACTCCTCAGGTGTTGTAAATGTCCATAGGCGACGGTGACTACTTTCCATCAGGCAGCCTGACTGCCTTATCGTTAGGTAATATATAAAAAAATTTAATTATAACAACTTTCAGTGGTTCTAGAATCTTGTACTTCTGCCTCGTACAAACATTGCGTCGCTGTTCTGATTTGAATGATGCGGTAAGATATTGTTACTTAGACTATTTAGATTACACATATTGATTAATTTGATTTTTTTTCTAAATTCGTTATCAAAAATTTCTGTATTTTGAAAGAGCTGATAGTTTCCATTTATGGTCGACTTGATGATGAAAGATGATGATGAATGAAAATCTTCTTGAAAATGAAATCTTCTTGTTGAAAAATGGTTACTTGCTATATTTTGGCATTGTATGAATAGCTTATAAAATATCTGTCATGTTGAAATACCAGACAAACATTTCAATTTAATATATTTGTTTGGAGCACAATTGACAGTAATATAGTAGTAATATGTACATATAATAAATAATAGACGACGTATTTAATTCATATGTATTATCTTATATTTATATATTTCGATTTTTATGTTACTTTAATAAGTATTAGTTTTATTTTGACCGTTATGTTTTGTAGATACATTTTTTTAATAAATACTGATTATTACGTACGTTAAATTAATAAGAAATACTACAGTTAGGCACAAACGTTCGTTATCACACGCGTCCGCCGCCTACACTTAATTACATCCAGCGTAAAAATATGAGTCGATAATTGATACGGCTGTTGATGTAATTAATAATTATTACAAGATATGTAATTATATATGATACACATGCTAATTGATTTTTAATGATACGATTTTTTAATTATGTCCATAGTTATATACATAATTAACAAATTATTTATTAGAAGCTTTTCAGTTCAACTGAAAAGCTTCTAATTACAAATTTTGCAATTTAAAATTACCAAAATGCATTGCTTATGATTATAAACCATAAGTTCTATTTTTATGTGATAACCCTTTTAAAATTTCTCATGTGATCTCTCTATTGCGTTTTTAAATTAACATTTTTATCAATACGTTTTATTAATATTTTCCGGAACCTTTCCGCACAGTTATCCTCAAAGTCAGTTATTTCATTTTCAATGTTTAGCACAAGCAAATGGAGAAATAATCTCAGTTTTCATTATTTGTGAAATGCTAAAATTTCAATTAATCTTTTGCCACATAATTATGATGAAATGACAGGATATTTCGTAAATGGAGTGATGCGGGTATTCCCCTTATTTCTTCATTATTTGGGGATCACTTTCAAATATACCAAATATGTTAGAGGGTGATCGGATTATATGAGAATTTCCCTTTCTCTTTCCAAATCTCGGGGACGACACAGCGTGTAGAGAAGTATTGATATCTCCAAATACAATTACGCCTTGTTCGAGTGTTCTTTAACCCTTTTCAATATACCACGCTAGGACGATGGGCGTTACTGATATTAGTATGGCGTATAATATTATCTAACTCAAAGTATTTTCCGAGAACTTGAAAACAATGCGTTCAAACACATTGTTAGTGGATGACTAGCTTGGAATTATGTGAATTTCTAATAGTATGCGTTTAGAATAATAATGGAGTTTCAACCTATTGATGGAAGAAAAGTACATAAATTAGCCCGGATTCGTTTATTGTAGTAACTAGTCGATAGAAAGGACAAAATATATGACAAAGGGCAAACACTGGACGAGACATCAATAATAGTCCTTACAATACAAGAAATCGACTACAAATGCATAACGTTTCTAAAAGTCCAAGTTAGAACCTCTCTTTTGTTTTACTTCATAAATATAATCCATAGATACTTCGCTTCATTTTCAAAAAAATAGGTTTATAAAATCACAAGTGCGTACCGTAATGCAAATCCCGGACCACCAGTGCGAATGGAAAATAGTAAGACTATGGTTATCACTACTTATTGTGGAAATACTTGTAATTTTTTTTAACAATATGTAGGCCAATAGAAACCGTCTCTAAGTGAGCAATTTCCTTTGCGAAATATATTAATAGTTAATATAAAATATAGAAAATTAACAACGTTAATCGTATAACAATCCTGTTTATATATAAAAATATCACAGCATTAGTTATTCGTCTTTTTTTAAAATAAATATTGTTAGGGCCTCACGGTTGTAGTTATGTATCTAAATACAAATAATTGAAGATAAAAATACTTACTTTTGGTAAATCAAAGTGGGGAACGGCACGAACTTCCGGGCACTTTCTTTTATTCACAATCCTACCAAAACTTACTTCAAACAAAGCAAAAACAAACGCAAGAAGCAACAAATTCTTTGCCATTTTGCGATCGATTTTTAAAAACCTTTTTAAATCAATATTTTTTTAATTCTTCTACAAATCACAGCTTAGAACGTATTATTCATTCGCAGGACGCTGACGGACTAACAAAAGGGAATTGTTATCAATTTGTATGGGACATTTGTTAATGTGTTGTGGACGCATAGGGCATCCATTATCAGGTAGCTGACTCACTTTGTACGATGTCATTTTTTCGGGGAATGACTAATGGCTTAAAAATGATACTTGATGGATGATTGAGTAGGTTAATAGATTCAACGGTACCCATTGTTAATAAGAAACATTTTAAGATATTAAACTGATTCTGTTTACATTTTAAATCATTGTCTGTTTATTCGTGAAGCCTTATCGTGTAAGTCTAATTAATCAGAATATTCTCTCTAACTCTTGAAATAAAGTTTTAAACGTGATAGAACTTTTTAACATTGGCCTGTGGTGATACTACTGCTTCTTATTTGTGCCTTATCAGCAGTATAGTGCTGTGGTGTAGTTTAAATGGTCAATGGCAGTACATCATATTCACTTTTTCAAGCTATTCTATTTCAGAATTCAAGAGTGTATATAAATGTTTATTGTATGCAGGGCCACTGCGTATTCGTTTGCTGCTTTTAGTTTTCATGTCAATTTTCTTTACATTACAACACTAGTTTACGCGAATTAAGTTTGTTTACTTGTACTTAATATAAAAATACATTGTGATCTCATGATTAATTAAAAGTAATTACTCCATACAATTAAATAATCTATGAGCATATTAAAATTAAACAGGAAGCTCTAATGTTACTTCATAGATGTGTACAGAGGTTTAAATGTAAGGGTATTAGTGAAGGTATTAGGCATTCAATCAGGGCTCGTTGCAGTGGGGCTTCAATCGATTGCTCGCCGCAAATTGCATCGGATTTCCAGCAGGAATCCTGCGCTCACGTACTGTTAAATAGGCAGTTTAGACAATAGGTTACTATTATTATAGCAAAAAGTCACTATTAACATTACGAATAAATAGTGTAGAAAATGTAAGAATAGTGGTAGCAGAAATAAGATTTATTTAAGTTTTGAGGGAAAAAAGAACAGTTATGTATTGTATGTGTATATTGTATGCACTATTTAGACAATTTTCCTATATTCTGAGCATTCATATAGTTGAAGAGTACGTTAAAATCAATGCAAAGTAGATATGATGCATTTATACCATCGTACGTATCAGATACGGACACTACAGACGAAGTGTACGTTATACGAAGGTATCTATATCTTCTGCAATATGAGCATGACCGCGCTAACGTGGGACATACCTGTCAAAATATTGTATCATCATCGTCAACCCATTACTGTCCCCCTGCTGGGCACGGGCCTCCTCTCAGAATCAGAGGGTTTACGCCGTAGTCGACCGCGCTGGCTAAGTGTGAATTGGTAGAAATATATTGTAGAGAAAAATATAATATTGTCTGATACGACACGTTCAATGTATGTAAATATAAATAGGGTCTTATTCCTGCTATTTTATTACTATTACAACTACGACACTGCTGTCAGAAGGATGATGTCACCAAACTGTTAAATTATTTAACGTGATTATCATCTGTTTATGCAACTTTTCCTTGTATGTAATGCAATTACTGAACGTCCTTATTAATATGAAAACGCAAGATTCTTATACTAATGACACAAATAAAATAAACACATGTTTTATACCCATATAAAATTCACAGTCTAGTAAAACTCGACAAAATATGCACCTTAAAGTAAATTTAATACCAAATAACTTTCCTATTACTTATGGTTTCGTGTAATTTATTGTATACTGCAAATATTAGTTACCTAAATATATCAAATTACCAAAAACCGTTTATTGACAAACAATTTGCAAAAATAGAGATTCAGATTGTAAAAATAACAACACATAGAGCGTTGGAATTCATAAATGCAGCGAAACAAATAACCGCGCGCATGAATGTTGAATCAAATTTGTCTGCAGAATTACGGTTTTAGTTTTATTTATAAAAAGTTATCATAGTTGTTTGAAGTTTGCTAATTCGCGCCTGGCCAGCGTGGGATAGTCCAAGTGACCTAAATCCAGTAAATTTTAAGAGGAAACCCGTTCACACCAGTGGACCAATAAAATGGGATACTAAAGATAGCAAAATATATAAATAAAAAGTAAAATGTCAAGTTTACTTTTAATGGTTTATGCGGTCCGTTATACTCTATCTGCCTTTTGTCCTTTATTCTACGATTAGAATGGTCGGCATCATTCAAGAATGAAATATGAAACTCGTTGGAACGTGTTTAATATATTTATTTGAGCCACATACTCCACAGTCACAGGTGTGATGGCCGACTGGTTCCGATTGTAGGTATTAGCAAAATTTGTGTCGTTACAACTTGTTTTTATAACCCACTTTTATTTCTATGTCTAGTAAATGTAGGTTTGTCTTTAAACTACATAGCTTAGAGTCAACTGTGCTTACCGTGGCGTGGTAAATATTTACATAATACATACAAATCAACTTTGCTAATTGAAATCAAAATAAAAATAAATTAAGAAAACGGACAAGTCTGAGTCGTAAATCTAAGTTTCGTTCAATTTTAAAAAATCATATCGGTCACGTAATAATTCACGAGTTCGTCACTATAATTTTACAAAGATTTTTTTATGCTTTCTCCAAATAAATATATACACAGTACACACGTTTGAATAAGTAGAGTAAAAAATTTGAAGTAGGTAATCTATTGGGATTTCAATTTGCTATGAGTCTCTTGTAAGTTTCTTTGAAATAGATTTAAGAAAAAATACTTTGATCCGGCCCGTAAAACTAAGTCTATGTCGCTGAATTTATATACTTTTTAATGTACTCGTAGTAAGTTCATAAAAATAATAGATAATAATTAATTTTGATTTCTCAAGTATGCTATTAAATGTTTAGTGCTTGTTGTCCTTTTTTATTCTTAGTGTGTTAAGTTTAGAGTCATCTATAGCTTTTATTAAAAAAGTAATACATCACGTTTTCTACGACTATAATATTATACACATCTTTACTTTATCAAAGTTATTATTCATGAAGTATTTTTTATTACTTTCACACAAAATTTATTGATCAATAAACTTTTCACACTTGGCATTTTAATGTTGGAATGGGTGTTACAATTATTTCTCAATTTGATATTAAGTGCCAATATTGGGTGTACACTTGGCGAGTGCAAAGTGACCGTTTTGAGTTGTTATCAGTGATAAATTACCGTTCTGATACCAAAATACAGTGAAAAATTAAACCTAACTGATTTTATTTGTTTGTCAATTAATAACGTATCAACGGATTTATATTTTTAATTAAACGTATATAAAATGTACTTTCTAACGTACTCATACGCGAATTTTATGATATCAATCATAAAGCTTGTTTTGTATTTAACAGTTTCTTAAGACTATTCGACTATGATTTGCTTTTTTAAATTTTTACTTTCTATAAATAGAAAAAGATTGGTTCAATCGTCGACATTTTATAATTATTACAAATTGTAAATAATTATTACAAAGTGTAATTAAGTTGTTTATAATTAGTACAAATTATAATTATTACAAATTGTACGTATGAAATGCGATTAATTTATTTAAATATCGATAAAAACTAAGATGTAGAACGTTTTTTTTTCTAATTAGAGCATGATACTACGGTTCGAAAGAGCTTTTATGTTATATGTCATAGAATACGAAACTTTCTATTAGTTATTCACATCGTTAAATGATTAGAGTTATCTCCCGCTGATACCTTCTTTGTCTTTCACTTAATGTTATTACGCAAAATGTTTAAAAAAAATGCCTGCTTTTTGATTAGGTATACTTGGAGGCGCATCCCAAGATTCTCTATGAGTCTTGGAAGACATGGAAACTCCTCAAGCATACAAATACGCGTACCTAAAACAGAACACTAAATACATAATTTAACTCGAATCTGCGTGTCAGACCAGTATAATGACTGAAGCACTGTTACGGCCGTCATTTCAGCCTTTTCAAATTCCATAACAGCGGAATGTGGTTTATCTGATGGTCTAAGAGCCACAGAAAGTGTTTTTACTGCGTCCTGCGACCGTTTTCACCAATTTGTCCGTCCTTATCTCAACGCGGTCAGGGGATCGTCTTTGTTATTCACGCCTGCGCACCGCTGGCTGCTTGTTTTCTTGCAGAAGACCTATGTAATAGTGGAAATGGCAATGGAAATATTAATTATAATATATTATCTAGGTCGCAAAGCTGTATATATTTGCTAGATTTATCATCACTAAATATTTTTAGGTTAATGAAGCTAATTTTCGAGCTCAAGTCTACGCCACAGAACGTCGCCGCCAGTCCTCAGCGACCAATGATTGGCTTCGGTCGACGATCTAAGGATACTATATATTTTATGTATCAATATCGTGCAAACAACTATGATCTTAGAACACAGTACTGATTCAAAATTTTTAGTGACACATGACAATATGCAGGTTCTTAAAAATGCGTACACAAATAAACATAGTATGAAATCTAAATTCGGTATTTTACTAAGTCTGCTAGCAGTTGGTAAGATGCCAACTCCTCTACGCGAGTCCCCGTGCATTTTAGAAATATATATACTATGTAAATATTTTCGACGTTCTGTCTATGTCTTCGTAGCTCATCACAACACTTGCTCACAGAATCTCTCAGCGAATCTAAATTAGCTAGCGCTCGAGGAATCACAATCGATGCGTTTTTGTGGCAAAGCTATAGTAAGCAGAGCACGTAGGGTTGTGCTTTCTTAGCATACCTTGGCGTTTTCTCTGTTTCACCGCCATTTGAATAACGCAAATTTACTCAAGCTTTTCGACCTTGACTGGTTTCACTTTAGCTAAATGTGGGGTAAGTTGAAGTTTGGAAACCAATGTCCGCTTTAAAAAAAATCTAATACCTCACATGAATAATACCGTTTTATTGTTTGTTTACTTATTTATTACATAAATCAAACTATTTAATTAAAAAATAAAAATATCAACTTAATCTCAATAAACTGAACATGAGTTTGATTCATACACATTAGTAATTAAATACATCATAATCGTCCGTACCTATTTACATATGAATTACTAGTTAGATAAAATTTAATGATATTTTGTAGCACTTTAAAGTTTTTTTTTCGGGACTTATTGTTAATATTAAATACGTAGACGTAGGTAATTTACTAATTTTTCTCAAAATGTGCAGAAATATATACGAAAACACATTAATCCTTTAAGTTATGACTGCAAACCTATTTATATTGCTGGGCACGCTTCTTCCCTCATACTTAAGGAAAGCCTGCCTCAAGAAAATCCGCAAAAACTGCTAGTACCTACATACATTAAATGCGACGCGTAGAACAGAAGAACGTACTGCAATTAAAACTAAGTACACACTTTCTATGCTAACCGTCCGTGGCTACTCGTTTGTCTTAATTTCTAACAACAAATGAATAGCCATCAAGCGGGATGTTGTTTGCAATTGAGCCTCGTACGCATTATCCGTTTCTGACGCTCATTATTTAAATTAAAATAAACATTGTAATTAATTAATGATTAATTATTGTAATTAAAATTAAGAATATTGAAGCTAAATCTTAATCTATTTTATAGTACATAGGTTTTGGTAGATAATCTACATATTTTATAATAGTTATAATGAAAAAACTCTTTCTGATTTAAAGAATCGGTAGTTGGTAATTATACGTCATGAATAATTTATGACAATTTTTGATGAAATTTTTTGTTAATGTAATGTGTTACTTCGTAAGTTGTCGTAAAACCGTGAACATTAAGCCAAAAAATAAACAGATGACTATATTAGCGTGGTTGTAATAGCAGACTAGTAAAAAAATCAACACATAATGTCGTATATTATATACCTAATACTAAAGTATTTTATGGAAATACGGATAAAACAGTGATATTAATAAAATGTTTTTCTATATATGATGAAACATTGATATTAATAATAGGTTTTTCTATATATGATAAAACAGTGATATCAATAAAAGGTTTTTCTGCTTAGTTTTTCAGGTCTCACACAATTCGACTTTTAACGGAAGCAACACGTCATTACTAACCTTAGATAGGTGTATAGCAAAAGTAGACGTAGTATTGTTACCTACAGTTTACATAGCTGTATGAGTTTCCAAATATCATAGAGTATTGTTTTGTTTCACAGTGACGTTCGATAGACGGAATATATAGCGAGCGTCAAAATAAATGGTGCGTAGAATGCTTTACTGTGCGAACTGTTTGCTGTGATAACAGACACTGCATCGCTGAATAATGCCTTTGACGTGTGATAGACTCTCTTTGTAAGAAGTCCGACGGTAGAACTTTGCATGTATTGAACGTAGATGTTATTGTCAATGAACAGATTTGTTGAAATGTGAACAATATGAAATAATTTGTTGAATCGTAATTTTAGAATAGAAGATTGTTATAAGATGTCTCAGGCATGCAGGTTCATCATGTTCGTTCACTATTAAATCAAGTGATAATTAAATTTGAATATTTGATTTGAACATTAAATTTGAACTTTTATAGACTAAACATAATTATTTCCAACGAAATGCTTATGTACCAGCCACTTTCATTTATATATTTATAACTTTTCGATCGCAATTAGCGATGTTGTCCGGTAGTAAATCAAAAACGTAATTATTGAGTTCAATGTCTAAACGGGTTAAATGGTTTAAACAAGATTTTTTAAGAGAAAGTGAAACATTTGCTGGGAACACTTACACCTGACCGGTTATTTTTATTATAGGTTCGCAATTTTCATAATAGGAACATAACTGATATTGATTGATGTTTTAAACGCACAAAGAATTTGGAGGCTTTCACTTTTTGCAAAATTACGATGGTGATGATGGATATTATTTTATTTCTCAATCGATAAACCAATTTGGCGACTATGAATTATGAGAAATAATATGCTATGATTTTATGTTGTGTAAATTGCATTATATAAATAGCAATCATTTCTAGTGCCATTGATTCAGATATCGTTGTCAAAAAATACACACATATCTAGTCGGACAATAGATGACAGTAAAGAAAAGAGACAAGACAAGATAAGTCACCTGCTGAACTGACAAATACAACTAACGAAATTGTTGATTTCTAACTATGTATAGCTGATAATTGTTTACATATTTTAATCTAAAAAATAAAAGTACCCTCGTTATAATTAACTAGTAAAGCACAGATTGCCTGCTCTTACTTAACTAGAGTGTTTGACATAGAGTAGTCTAGCTTATTGCATCCTTCAAATCGAAACTAATCTAGCAGGGAAGAATTGGTCATATGCATTAAAAAGCCTGTAAATTTTGGAACAATATTGCTATTCCCGCAATACTTCAACCGGTAAGTAATTTTAAGTGAATATGGTACAACTCGAAAATTACATTTTAGGGCTAACAAAAAACCTATTTTAGATGCGATCTTCAAAATAAGCTTCAAATGCTTCAAGGCTTCAAAATAAATATTTTTCTCGATTAAACTATTTGACCGCTATTCGGTTTTTGTCATCAATATTTAATAGAGTGTAATAGTAATAAGAATAGTCAAGTTTCGTGCACGGAGGCTTCGTTTTTTATTACTGTTTTTATAGCCTGATTCCGTCTTATCTCAACTCATCATTTCAATGTCGATGCCGGTCATTTAGCTGGTTGTACCTACTTATAACTAAACTTTGCGATAAGATAGGCAAATAGCTGACCATTGATTTTATATATTTGTAACTCCAGAAGTTGTCAAAACATCGTCGGCTTCTTTTGCGCCTCAGAAACATTTTTTCGTGGCATTTTGTGAACTTGTCGTAGATAAGTTCGATCCATATCGTACTTATGAAGATTATTTTTACTAGAATAGTGGAAAAAGGATCGGAAGGTCTACTCAGGAAATATCTACGTCTCCCTTATGTTGTATTTCTTACATTTTCCCTTTTTATATCTGGTTGAAATTAGCTATCTCGAGTTAGAAATAACTAGTTGTGGGTATAGTTAGTAATAACTATCCTTTCTAGAAAGATAAATACAAAACAATTTGGCTGCAGTAAAAATCAGCGGCTTGAATAAGACCATATCAATATGAGAAAATTGTAAAAAATATATGTTGCAGGGTTTTAAATGTATTTTCTTCTTTTCTTTCTTCTGAGAACAGATGTAAAATGAGGGAAGCTTTCGAAGAAGGTAGAGGAATGTTTTGTGACATTTTTCATGTTTTAAAAGAAGGTCAAGTGTTTAGGAAAATTGGGTCTATAATTCAGATCGTCGAAATCTACCACCGAATCGCTCCTAATCCATCACAATTCAGAATGCTAATAGTTGTCAATCGCGCGACGAATGCTAAAGCCGATACTAAACTGTGTTAACGTAGAAAAATGTGTGTCAGTGTGTGAACGAGCCGTGCGGCCGGGCGTGATCTTTCTAAGGTAACCGGACTGTGTTTTTCCATTAAATAGTTATGACCAAATTGGTTAGAAGACAAATCGTTCATTTATTTACATATTAATTTTAATTATGTACATTTCATTTACTTACAACTTATTTTATAGGTTACTGCTGAGCACAGATCTCTCTTGACATATTTAAGATATCTGGAATGTTCCAGAAATCTGGAACTTGTGGAGAAAGGTGGAGAAAGAGTGGTCTAGAAGCAACTTAGCTATTGAGACCGCCCTTAAGACAACAACCCTTAACTAGACTTAACTGCTTAGTATAATGTTAATTAAATAAATCTATCGGGATTGATAACGAGCCTTTCGAAAGGTAGAAATGGACATGAAAATTTGCTACTAGCCCCATACCCATTTAAGTACCAACCTCGCTCGTACTGTTACGATCTTCACAAGCTTCGGGGCTATGAGCACTTACTATATTTTCTATGTCAAATACTGGCAATGTTCAACTCGTCGTTTTCTGGTTTAAAGCGTTCGTTAGGACTAGTCCTAAGGTATAGCCCTGAGGATTAAGTTGACTAATCTAGATTTGAGACAGTAATCGAATTACGGGGTTATTACATTAAAATATAACTTAAATTAAAACATAGACGCTTCCCAACTGTATATCGCCCTAATAGGCTTTGATTTGATTATGCAGCATTATCTTATTAAAAATGGTCAAGAAAAATACACGCCAAAAGGTTTTTAGAAAAAACTTATCATTTTGTGCAAAGTCTACCATCATCTACTAAGTAATAATGTGGATAACATTTTGCCAGCTTATTACCAACGAACGAAACGGGTCGTCCTATGCCGCGGCGGTGATTTCGCCGCATGGCGCAGGGTTCTACGGGCCTCGAGGGGTCCCTCCTTGCCCGGGCAATTCCCTCAGTGAGTCACTGCTCACCGGTGTTGTGGTCTGCCGTTAGGCAGTGGTGCAGCTTT
>DWRA01003614.1:0-11831 GCA_018250295.1 Spathilepia clonius | reverse complement strand
GCTATTTCATGTATTTTAGCTGTCATATTTGCAATTCGTCAAATAGCTCCCAAATGCTCATCTGTGAAATATTAAATTAAAAATATAGTTTTTTGAAACGCGAATTTGTTAATGCAAATTTGATTTGATATCATTCAAGGTAAATAAATATCAAAATTATAGACCGTCACCATAAAAATGCAACTTAAAATTCTCAGTTGTCACTTTTTTCGAACACCCGAAAAACCGACAAATGGCATGTCGCGAAAGAAAAATCAAAGTGTAACGCGGAGCCGGCTTGCTTACATTTAAACACGTAATTGTAACTAACCGGGACCTTTATTAATTCACCTCGTTTATTCCTGTCACTCCCCCGGCTCACGATCGTGCAGAAAGAGTGAAAAAAGTCGCTGGCTTCTTAAAATATTCATGGTGCTACGAGGTCGTAGCGGTTTTGCGAGAGCTACGAGCGAGTGCTTTTTAAATTTATCGTTGAATTTGTGACGTATGTTTTTAGTCATTTTTGTTGAATAAATTCGTTTGAACTGTACTGGAATTATGCTGATTGAACGCTTATTTCTAAATCATATTTATTAGTTATATTGTTAGACATATTTACGTTTTTTTTATTGATTAAGTTATGTTGGTTGGAAAAACAAAGCAGTCGTCGAGCTACATACGTCCATACATACATAGTACTTTGCAATTAAATAATAATATTATAATTAATTTCGAATCTGTAATCTCATAGATAAACCATCAATTTTGAATTCTCTTGGATTTTTAATGCTTTAAGATATTACGTAGAACTAGTAACTTCGGTATATTTAATAAACAAGTTCGTTTTGTAGCAAAAACATTTTAAATTATATCGAAAGTATGCAATAATGTTTCAGTCGATAAGTTATAAAAAGTTTCAGCAACTGAAAGATGCGATCGAGTGTTACGCTTCGTGAATATATAAGGAGTCTCTCGAGTTAGTCTCGAGAGTCGCTGAGAGTCACTTAAATCCCTGATGAGCAATCGAGTTAGTGACATAAAGCATAGACATTGCCCCAATCAGGATACAGCTACAGTATAATTTATGGATATAATACAGTATATTTATTATATTTTCTAAATGCTAATAAGTCGAACAGCCTAGATGTATAAATAAAACGTACGTAAACGTAAAAATATTAATGTTTCATGAAATTATCATCACTAATTTTGTTTTCTCTTCGAATTTTTAATATATTACTTAACTTTTTCGTACTTAAATAACGCCGCAAGTGTTAATAAAATTAACGCGTACCACTACCAAAATAAGCATGTAAACACTCCAACCACGAATATCAAACGCAACATGAAACGCGAATGAAATATTTCAAACGATTCACAACTCACGAAAATGCTAATCAAAAAATCGGAACGATTACAAAAATGAACATCAGACCAAGTGGCCCTTTCGTGAGCATCAAACGCCGCACCGGCGGGCGCATTCCCTCCTCCCGTCTACAACCGCTCCTTTTTTTAATACCGGGAACAAGCCAATAAATCCTGGCGCATTTTTCTCAACCCCGCTCAAACCCGCCCCGGAAAAGCCAAAAGGGCTTAGCGCGATTACACCCAAATTTACTTAACACCTACACATCAGAAACTCTAATAAGGATATTTTATGTAATTTTCTTATCTCGGACACATTGCCATCATGCGGTCCGTTTTAATTCGATAATTGCTCGAAATTGGGTCTTGTGCAAATTTTGTTATGTAAATTGAAACCCGAATATGATTAATTTTGCGTTAGGACAAAGGATATCGCTAAATTGTGGAGCGGGTGCGCACATTACTTGATTGGGCAGCGCAAATTAAATAAACAAAGTAATTACGTCATGCACGACATACAAGTTTGAGACACAATGTAGGGCACATCAAAATAAAATTGTCTTCTATCATACTTATATTACATTTGGTAACGATTACTTCACTTTATGTAGTAGACAGTATATTCTAGAACAATTGTATCATAATCGATATTCTCCAGTTGCTATCGTTTTATCTCTTTTCATTCAATAGATCAAATCGATTTCCGAGACTTCAAATCGATTACTTTATCCTAATATAATTCCTTCAATTCCTATTTAGAAACTCGTCATAGTTCGTTTCATTTCAGTAATTGAGATTAATTCGTTCGTTAGTTGCACAAACATGGCAGGTAAACGAATGAAGCTGGATTCGACTTGCCTTCGAGGCATTTCGAGTACTCTTTTAATGAATTAAGTACCTATGCGAACTGAGTTGCGCAGTCACCCACCCATTCATGTATATTCGCTGATTAGTTGCGCACAGACAAGCTTATGTACCACATGCCTACATAAATCCAAAATTTATTACAATGCTCGAAAAAAGTGTTAAGTACGTAATTAAAATAAAAGGTACGTGCTCATAATTTTAATATTATCCCCTTGAAAATCTGTGCAAATAAATAAAATTGAAGTATCTGTTTGTAATATAAAATGCAATCGCATGATTATGAATGTATATACGACCCTTAAACCAAAAAATAATTATTAATTTTTAATTAATAAATTAATTTTTGTCTGTCTGTTTGTTTAAGGTAACCTCCGTAATGACCCCACGGATTTTCATGGCACATGCACAGGTAGATAGCTATTGTTATAAGGAGTATATTAGGCTACTTTAATTGTAGAATATGTTTTACAGTTCTGCATAAAAAATAAAACCTATTAAATGCACCGTGCGCGCTCCATTTTGTAAAGACTGTTGAAGATAAAAAATGTCGGCGACATTTATCCATCCAACGTAATCCATGACGACCATAAAGTTTATTACTGACTTTACTTAAAATTAAATACAAGCAATAAGTAAATTAACAGTACATACATGTAAATATTAAATCTAACATTGAATAAACTCTTTTATAACATAAGTACCAGACTGATAATAATTTTGTAATGTTTGAGAAGCTGTTAATTCGGTGATTATTAGAAATTCACTTCGCACATTTAGTTCATTTAAAACTTCAAAATCCCGTTAACTAGTGACATGCACCCTTTAGTATCTACTAATTACATTTCGGTAGTAAACACCTGTAATCGGTCAGAGGAATTTGGTCAGAGTGCTTCATGCGGAGTGATTGGACTTATGCGGTCCGTTTGACCGACATCGGTCGATTGATTAAACATCGTACCGTGATGAAAAGGCTTGTCTATCTCGGTTACGTGAATGATTTTGATATGGTGTCCAATTAACTTAACTTAATATGAATAGCTGTATATATAGTGTATGAATGTAGGTCGTCTTCTGTTATTTTGTCGATGTATGGTACTTCATAATGAATAGAGAAATGAACACATGATATGTAGTTCAAAAAGGTTCGATTAACATATTTTTTTGTAATTGAGTATGTAGGTAATACTTCTGAAATATATACGTCCACGTTAAATTAAAACAGCTCTTTTAAATGCGTTAGAATAAAAAGCGTAAATAAACTCTTTGGTCAACTATTTTCCGTAGAAGCTGAATGATGCTCATGAGAATATAAATGTAATACTTAGGTAAGATATTTTTTCATTACTGCGGCGATATTTAAGCCTTTAGTTACTAAATTACACATATTAGTTAAATCCTTTCTCGTTACTTCATTCGAGACTCATATTGGCACATGTGTCTCTTACTCGTCTGAGAGACCTCGACCTCAGCGCAATAAATTTCTAGTATAAATTATTCAGATTCGTCATCGGATGCCCGGATTAATAATTACTATTCACGAGAGTTACGACGGGCGAGCGCAGACGGTACCCGCGATTAGCAATACGTCACCGGTAAATATAGCAACACTTATTCCACGATTTATATGGGGGGAGAGTGGGGTAACGGGGACACTTGGTAATAAATCTACCAAGTGATTTGGTACAAAGCACTCGGCCCACAGTGTAAGCTCGCCCGGCCAAGAACATCCATTGTGGAAGACCCGCGGAATCCGATAATTCCGGAGATTGTCCCGACTTTCCTTTAACACCTCTCCGTACTGGCTGTTCTGTGCTTAGGTATATTCAATTGATACTGCATTGGAAATTCTGCCGGAAGCTACAAATTGTTGCAAGTTAGTAAGCTCCAGGCTTTAGGTCGACAATTGATTGGTTTATTAAGTCAATTAATTTATGTATTAGGTATACATTGAGTTGATCTAGATTTAAATTAGAATGTATATAAATTTGTAGGCAAATATTTTATAGAAAAATTAATACCATATTTGTTGTTATTTATTGTCATTACTATAAGGAAGAGCCAAAAGAGTTTGTCCATTCGTTAAGCATATTGTTATCGTAGTAATCTGTGTTAACTGTTTTAATTCATAAAAACATCAATGTTTCGCCAAAACTTTCAGCAATTTATTGTCTTCCAGAATCAAAATAAAAAATTGTATCATACTGAAAATATCTGTACGTAATTAAGATTAGTCATTTATTATATATTTATGTATATGTAGAAGAAGCTAAACAAGGATTTTAATATGTCAGTGGTACACCACCGCACCGCGTGTGCGACCCGTTTCCTGAACTTAATCTATAAATCAAGAAGTGAAACTATTTCGTAATTAGATCGCATTTAGGGGTACAACACCTTACGGCTCCTTGAAAGCCTCCCCGAGGGTCCGAAGGTAGGCTCGATGCCTTTCAAGCACCTCTTTAACGGCTAATATCCTTCGTAAATGGATCTCAAATATTTTGCTCCATAATCGTTATAGCAAAACGATGTTGTCATATTTATTGCTTTTCGGTACACTATTAGAGGGCTCTCGAAACGGTTGGACTAAATTGGATATAAACGGGATATGTTATTAAATTATTGTTTCTAATATTTTCAGTATTACTTACACCAATTTGTATTATTACTTCTATAATTACTGCTTCCTAAATTTAACATTACAACTTATATATTATAGTTAATGTAACAAACTATACTTAATAATTCACAAGTTCACTTTAAAATAAAAACCAATAAACTGACATTAACGTCTTCTAAATTACAATTCCTTATCTGATGCACTTTATTAATGTATTAAGTAGATAAAATAAATGGAGGAACCAACAAAAACAAACAGGATTGATATGAACGAATTAATTTAATTTGACAACATTGTCATTACAATAAGATACTTGTATTTGTCCCTACTTATTAACTTTTCATCGAGCTCTTGCAAAACATATAAATCGTTCATTATTTTCACCCGAAAACACCAAAAATAAGTTCGAAACAGAACAATAACTCGATACACAATTCCTTTACATTACAGCGTGTTTAATATTCCTCGCTGATAAGTAGTCAAAAAATAAATATAAATACAAAACGAGTGAAACGAAAGCCTCTTAACATAAGCGCCATTCTTTCATTACGCGCAATGCTTTTGATGTTTCAGTACTTAATGTTTAATAAGTTGATCCTATTACAATGTCCAGGTAAGTAACGGCACAATGGCGGGACGCTAACAAGATTATAACTTTATTTGGTAAATTAATAAAAAGTAGCCGTGTGTTCATTGCTCCCCTTCCGCCCCTACCTGTACGTTGATATATTAACTGTTCATGAGGCCGATGTGGTCTCTTTTAATACTGTTGGGCTTTGTTTTAATTTCACAGCGTTTTTACATTTTTTTTGTTCGACGTTTAGTTATTCCATGTCTACTTTTATTCGCCGTACTTTTAGTTTTGACTTGTTTCTAATTTCTATTTCACATAGAGATACAACCAAAACAAAACCTTTTAAAATTTCACTCACGACTGTAAATAACATTACTCACCTAGATTTGATAATGTGATGATGATATTTTGTATAGATGATATTTTGTATAGGTTCGATCTCTAGTCAGGCAAATACGTAAATTACAGTTTTAGTTCACTTGTATGTATGTTTGTCATTGTACTTGTTTTCGCTATGATTTTTCCCACTTATCATCAGATGGACTGCATGCTCATTTACAAAAATAAACAATTGGCCGACTCTCTCCTTAATTTGCTACAATCCCATTGAGGTAGTGACAGTACCACATGTCACACAATCCCGTGGTAATGAAACAATAAATTCGTATTCTCCAGCACTCGTCCGACTCTCCCCGCGTGACGTCGCTCATTAACTTAATACGTCACGTTGTACTTAGCAATATGCGCGATATGAAATACTTCACATGTACAGGATGTTCTGCGTGTTACAAATATTATTATTGTTAAAGGTATTCTGTAAATTGAGGTAAGTTCAGAATTATTCTACCTAAGTAAAAATATGTTAAGTAATCCTGAAGCTTTTTTAAGATTAAAAAGCATTATTGGTCTACGTAAAATATTCTTATTCCTTACCTAATTACCTACATCATAAAGTATCTCTAAATATCTCAAAAAAATATATATTATGCCCTATTTTCTAAAAACCGCTACCACCAAAAACTTGACCACTAATCGGTATGTCGCAATAACCATAGAATTTTATTGTTTGTTAGACCGAGCAGCGTAAAATAAAAAAAAATTGATTAATTTTATAAAACAAACTACCAATACACCAAATTATGAGTATGTATTAAGTACAACAACGATAACAGATGAACATTTAAAAACGGTAGTAATAATTACAATTTTTTTTATCGAATATAAAGGATGGTAAAGAAATAAACAAGCACGTTATTTATCACATACAATCTTATAAACAAAAATTAATATTTGTTTATTAGAAAAAGTTAGCTATAAAGTTTGCTGGTTTATTTTCTCATTTTTATTGGAACACCCTGTATCCTGCGCTCATCTACTATATTAGCGCTGTACAAACGAGTTGACGTAACTCGCATCAACAGCGGACACTTGGTGTAATTTTATGAAGATCCGACATAATCTCCGAAAGCTATAGATACGCAAGTTGTTACGTAAAAAATATTTTATAACATTTAGTAGGTACCTACAGTACGCAAAGAGTGGCACCTAGGAGCAAGGAGTCAATTATGTTTGAGTTTTTTTATTAAATACAGGTTGATAACGAACACGTATATTTATGATGTGGTCAAAACCATAAGGATGTTAATCAAGTAGGTATAAAGATATTAATTTATTTTTTAAAACACAAAATTACTCTTGTACAATGTTTTTATACAGTTTTACGTTTCGAAATTTTGTTCCTTAGGTATTCCTTACCGACTCACTAGTAAATATTTACGACTTTAACTTACGACTATTTTTATCTTTTTTTACTGCTATTACTGAGGTTAAAAGAATTGACGAAAGCATTGTTTGTTAAAATAGAACAAATGAAAGCGACATAAACACAGTAATCTACAGAATATACGAAGTTTGTACCATTATATTGCATTGCGTTCGTTGCATAGCATTGTGTTGTTTTGTAAAAGAAAACATGTATGCCACATTTACTTAAGATGACCGATAGTAAATCCGACGCGACAGCCCTCACTAGCGGATTACGCATGTTCATTCCGATAAGCTTTATTTTATTAATCCCATTCTCCATGCAATATTTCCCCTAACAGCAGTACATTTAGTAAGTTATTAGTGTTACTGAGAATATTAGTTTATCCGTAACCTGATAAATAAAGGGTGTGTGTTCACAAAAATAAGTAAACAGAAGCCACCGTAATGCCAATTTTTATATTATATCTTGTTTGTTTGTTTGATTATTCATACAGGCAAAACCTTATAAACCTGTTTCAATAAAACTTTTTGTATAAATCACTGGTACATTTTATTTTACTATTTGGATGGAAATTATATGAAAAGACTTCACAGTTGCAAGTCGATAGAAAGAGAACTAACATTTAAATCGATAAATTAAATATTAAAATTGGATCTATTTTAAAAACATTTTTTTGGGGAGTTGTTCATTAAAGTAGGAATCTTATTACTTGCCGCCAGCAATTAAACTTAATGCCTTAAAAAAGACCTATAGCCTATAATAAAATCCTACAACTCAAACGAATGAATTCCCAGATAGAACCAAATAGTACATAAAAAAGTTTTAAATTTATGTTTGTATAAACACAAAAATATTATAATAGGGAATCAATGACGTCACAATGTCATGTTACACAGATTTGAGTTCTTCATTGTTCAAATGAGGATTGAGCAGAAATATCGGAATTTGGCTTTTACTCCTGTAAGACCCGTAAGATGCAAGATCACAAGCGAAATTACCCGGGAACATGTTAGTCGCAATGATTGGTCAGCTTTTTAGGGTTCTGTAGCCAATTGCCAAAAATCGGAACCCTTATAGATTTGTCATGTTTGTCTATCCGTCCGTCTGTCCGTAAGTCACAGCGACTTTATTCGGAAACTATTAAAACTACGGTAAAAAACATGCTTTGAACGAACATTCTCTTTCACTAAAATTTGTTTAAAATAAAAATGCTTGTAGTAAATGATATATCTGTACCATTACTGACAAATCTCGTAGCACATTTGATAGCATTTCCCGGTTAATGTACACTCACTCTTCTTATCCTACATACTGCGGACACATTAGGGTTGCTCAGTAGTTGTTGTTACACCGTGAACAGCCCTTAATGAACATAGGCGAAATTCCATTCGTGCCCAATTTATTTACTGTTTACAGCCGTTCTATAGTTTTGCATACGATTGTTTCTGCAACATTTAAATTAAGAGATTTTTTGTAATGAAATATTAAAACCTATATGTTATATAAAAACAATTTATATTTTTTTACCAATTACATACCTACTTTTTAAGTCAGTATGCCATTTTATGCTCCTGTAATATTGTCGTCAATATTTATGCGAAATATATTGCTGTTTAAAAATTTTAGGTCAGTTAAGCACATTCGTTTAGAAAAATGAGGATATGAGTTATGCAGAAAACAAAGTTTACTAAAATTCAGATTAATACAGAAAATATTTAAAATACTTACATTATATCAACATTTATTAAATATCTTACCAACTTTATTGTATTTGAAAGCTGCAATCTCTTTGAATGTTTTTTTTGATTCTAAATAAGAGAAAATATTTCGCAAATGCGTTACTCTTGCTTTGCCGCATCTCGGGTACATTAAGGTCTACAGAAGTTGGCACCGCGAATAGCCCTTAATGACCGCCTGGACGTTACATACGAGTGTCTGGAGACCGGCACGAATGCGCGACTGATTTCGAATCCCGCGGGAAGCACACAGAGAACATTATAAGGAGTTATGATGAGTTACGGAGCACTTCGGGTTTATAGATCTTTGAAGTTTGTTTCGTACTATGTTGCTAGTAGATGTTACTGATATTTCCGTTACATACTACTTTTCTAGAAAAATATTTCCACAAAATTTTGTGTGCTATTTTGCCAGCATACGATATAAACTTAACAACTACTAAATTAGTTGGCCTCCTCTATGTATGAAATTATCTACTTCAGAGAGGTTTCAATAGTTCTTTGAGTTCTAAGCAATGTACCAAAAACCATAAAGTTTGAACGATAACTTAAATATTAATTTAACATTAATTCGCAAGTTAATTCAATGATAGTATTTTTTTTATTTATGCGACGATAAGCCATAAATTACATAGAATGAAACTTATGATACAGATCAAAATAAACAAGAGAAGGGTTACTTGTGAGCCCCTTGTCAAAACTAATTGGCTTTGAAAGCACTGGTCAATGCACCTGTATTAATCAGCTCGTCCACCTGCTGACTGGCATCCTATTAGTAACCCTTGCTCACCTACAGTTATGATTCTGCCAAATCGGCAAGATAATACTGCGTATTTACTTTGATTCTCGTCGTTAAAAGTTTGGGGGCTGACGAGGGCCGTCGTTAGGCCTCTAATGGCCACCATTTGTCTTGTCCGGCCTCTAGTTGTGCCCCGCTAATGAAATTATTGCCGCAACTATAGTAAAGGTTATAAATACCCCTGAAAGGCCCGCCGGACGCCACCTTGTTTCGCACTAATGGACCGGTCAAACTGTAAACTGTGTTACCAATGAAATTACAATTAGAAGGGGATAAAAATTACCGAGGGTCGGAAGTACCGTTTGCCTACACTACGGTGTAAGTTTAGTTTATATTTAGGGTTAATATTTATGATATCATAACTGAAATACTTTCCAGAATGTTTAATATAATTACATCTTCAATTTTAACAAGTATTTTTGTACTTATACTAACTTAATTATTGACATATTTGTAATATACTAAATAACTTTTACGCTAATATTTAATAAATGAATTAATAAGATACATTTAAATTGAAATTAGGATAAATATCAATATTTGGCTTTACGCGACTTAATTAAATCAGTTTCAATTTATACTGTTATACCTATTACCTATCACTTTAGATGTTTATACTAAAATATCGTTAACATGCCATACAACGCGTCTGTGTAACCCTTGAATATACCCACATACCGCACAATGTGAGGTAACGCGCACAGCACGTCACGTCGTCTCCCAAATGACAGTTGGCGATGACTTTACGAGAGTGAACTTAGGCGATATGAACACAATAAAACGTGGTATTCCGTTCCGAATGTGTTGGCCAAGAATGCCATCTGGCTCGGACAATCAAAACTTTGCGGAGCGGAATTTTCTGCTTAGCGTCCGTTGTATTGCGCGAGACAGCCCGCGGTCCACGCCTTGCCCTATTCAAGACATTTGCTATATATTTTACACTATGTAGTAAGTATATCTGTATGACCAAACCCTATTCTGAGAGGCAACTAATACTGACAACCTTAAGTTAATATTACGTACGTACATAGAGTCAGAGTAACTGTATTTTTAAATCTTATGATATAAATAACTGAATCGATATAAATCAGACTTTTCAGGAACGGTACATAATTTTACACGAAGAACATAAGCTTTTCCTTGAAAACTTAGGGATAGTGGAAAAACGAAAATAATTTTAATGTTATTACTTAAGAAAAAGATTTAGGCTCAGTGAAAATACAAAAGTTGTTAATTTCATTTTTTTATTAAAAGTAAGGTAACGAGAAATTTAATAAAACAAATGTAAATAAAAGAATAGTAAATAAACTATATATGTTATATCAATCATAACAGTAAGTACGAGTAAATTCACTTATAAGTAGTTCTTTATTATTTTTCTTAGAGACCCAAGTTATACAACTTAGTGTAGAACTTAGACCTCAGTACAACTTAAGTACTAACAACAAGTCTTATGTTCACCTCCACTTGAAACTTTCATTCAGGTAACCTAGAAATAGACGTGAAGAAGAAACAATAAACAAATAAACGATAAATAATATATTTCAATCATATTTCTTTAGTGTAATGGTTTATTGACGACTAGCTGCAAGCCGCGGTTTTATCCGCCTATTAAAAAAATGTCATGAGACAATTTGCGTAAAACTGAAATATTACACCTTAAATTTTATACGTTCACCTTTTATACGCAGTTTTTTTAAGAAAAGCGCCGTACATTTTTTGGGTTTTTTGCACAGAACTCTAATACAATAGTTCTAAAATAAAAGCATGTGATCTTATGTAAACTATCAGACATTCTAGTTCTTATATCTGAGGTACACATAGCTGTATGTCAATATTTTTGGGCAGAATCCTAATATATTTTATGAGAGAAAACGTAACCTGTCTTATTCCTTATAACATCAGATATTTGCCGATGAAAGTGCTTATGAATATAGATCCAGCTGTTCTGAAAATTAGCCAAAATAACCAGATAGGGAGACAGACAAACAGAGAAGTCTTTTTGTTTTGTCCGAACTCCGAATCGGCTGGACCGATTTTGACATATAACTTTTTTATATATGATGGAGTAGCAAACGAGCATACAGTCCACCTGATGGTAAGTGGCAACTGCCGCCCATGGACAT
>DWRA01003613.1:0-11832 GCA_018250295.1 Spathilepia clonius | reverse complement strand
GGTTACAGGCATCCTATTAGCGATCTATGTAATTAAAGCATGTCTGCTTACCGCCAGCAGAAAGGTGATAGCGCCATCGGGCGCCTCGGACAGCGACTCGCTCTATTCAGTTGTGAAACTTATTTGATCTAATAACCTTCCCTCCTTTAACATGTTTTCATCGTCAACCCATTACTGTCCCACTACTGGGTATGGGTCTCCTCTCAGAGTGAGAGGATTAGGCCATAGTCTACCGCGCTGGCCAAGTGCGCATTGGTAGTCTTTACATACTTTTGAGAATGTTTTTTTCAAAGAACTCATGTGTGCAGGTTTCCTCACGATGTTTTCCTTCACCGTTATATCAAGTGATAATTAACTTGTAATATGCACATAACTTCGAAAAAACTGATGTCAGGGGTTTGTACCTCGAACCCCTCGACTAAGAGGCTGTGATTCAACCACTAGGCTATCACTGCTATAACACTTTAACATGTTTAGTACACATTTATGCATAATAATCACAAATATTATTAAGTCAATAATTCTTTCTCTGAAAGCTGAGGAGCTAGTGTGAATAAGAATTCCTTCCAACATAATGGAAACAAACCTTGTATTCTCTGGGTTTTAAACCTGAATGCTTTGAGTATAAGACCTATATGGTAACAAAACAATTCCTATGTATGTGAACAAATCGGAGAGAGGTGAGGGGGGTAGGAACGGGATTGGATGAACCTCTTTTACAAACTGCACAAACAAGCCGCTTTATACATTTTACGAAAAGTCTCAACACCGTGTTTCAGCCGGTGTTTTACTACCGCCATCTAGTTACGTTTTTAGAGAACAGTATGTAAATGAGAATAATTTAAAATGTACTGCCTTAAGTCTACACAACGGAAAATGGAACATTACAAACACAGTCAATATGGCTGTCTGGCTGTGGATCGAACTCAGTACCCATTGAATGTGACCATCCCTTGAAGTGATTTCTCAAATTTAAATGATTTAAGAGTATTACCAAATTATACAATAAAACTGAATTATTAAATCTTAATTAAACACTCTAATTGCTTGCTTACCTGTTGAGAGTTTCACTATGAAGTGACAAACTTAGATTGACGTGATTCGTAAATGGGTTCCAATAATGTTAGACCATGTTGACAGATATGTACAGGACGAAACATGGACATATGGAGAAGTTTCCGGAAGACGTCATACGTGCTGAGGCAGCGGTGGGCGGAGACATCACCATCTTGACCAGAGATGAATTTCAAGAAACGAAGAAAGAAAGCTATGCAAATCTTTTTGGAGACCCTACGAAGAGAACACCTATGTCCCATAAAAAAGGTAAAGTAGACCAAAAATTTAAATTCCAAATGCTACACTGATAATGTGTGTAAAGGGTACCATACAACAATAACAAGAGTACTACTATTATAAACTATTATAAAGTATACTATTATAAAGTAACTGATTTCATTAATTGCTTCTATTCATAACCTGCCGTTAATTTGAACAAATGTGTATATTCATATTTTGTATATGTACCAATATATTTTATGCCACTTCGTAAGTACAAATTATTATGAGTATTTATGCAAACCAATTTGAATTGTAAGTTATGTTATATTTAGTTATAAACTGTTATTGCTTCAGGACGTGGTGGCAGAGGGAGATCTTCAGATTCATTCAGAGGTCACACTCCTACAAGAAAGGTATGTTATAAACGTAAAGACGCTTAAAGACCCTTTCAACACACAGCCCCATACTAGGATTCTCTGTGTCGTGGATGCCATGGACATATGTACATACAACGACAAATATACAAACACCCAGACCCAGAGCAGAAATCGAAATTCATCATTTAGATATCTATCTGGCTGGGGATTGAACCCGGAACCCAATTTGTGTCAGACTGGTATGGTGACCGCTCCGCCACGCAGGGTGTCAAATTTGGATAGTTTTTTATAACTATTCTATTCTGAATTTTGAACATATTTTTTTTGTATTCATTACAGATAAACGTGGACAAGCCCAATTATAAAGTGCACATATTAGTGCAAGGATCACAGTCGACTCCATCACAATCCATGTCTTCGGAAACTGCTTCAACGCCCTCTACTAGCCGAGCTGGTTCCGAACCAGCCGATGACACTAAAGTTAACGCAGAACAACCTGTATCTACACCAATCAGCCAGCCACCCAATACGCCAAAAATGTCAAGTTCAGGCATGTACTCATGTCACGCTTGCGCATTTACTACAACACGCTTAAACGTATTAATTCTACACAATAAGACACACAGTGTCACATTTATGCCATACACACCTTCACCGGTACGGAAAAAATTAACAAAGACACTAAAATCTTCTAATACTTCAAAAACACCCAAGGCACGCAAGTCACGCTCGGAAAAGACTGAAAAATCACCTAAGAAAAGCGCAAGTCAGAAACGTGTGGCAGAAGATAAGCCTGCCGTTGACTTGAAAAAGGTAAAAACAGATGAGGAAATTAAGAGCAGTCTTCTAGCCGATTGGGATATTGATGAAGATTCTAATGATGAATCTACAGTGATGGTTATGACTGGATCGCCAGAGGTAGCAGCTGCAGCTGAATCCTTGTCCGAAGCGGCGCCAGCAGAGTTGCCGGAAGCACAAGTCCCCGTAGAACTTCCTACTCCTGTATCAAAAAATTCTGAAGACTTACTAGTGGCAGAGAAACCAGAATCTTCTAGCGATTCTAAATATGAGTTCTGTGAGGACGAGGACTGGCCGGAAGAAGCGGATGTTGGAAGAAAAATTCCACGTGTGAAAAATCCAAAGCGAAAAGAAGACACGAAGAGCATTAGTTTAGATGACGATGAAGTTGCAAGGGAAGTAGCTGAACTTCTAAACAAGACAACAGTTCCAGAGTTGCCTTCAGCTCCCGAACCATTAAAAGTGGAGGAAAATTTTCCGGAGCCTTCGATTGTGAAGTCCCCAGATAAAAAATCAGAAGGAACGGTGGAGGCCAGTAACTCTCCAGAAAAGCCATCACCCACGGAAACGCAACCTCCTAAAACTATTTTCAAAACGAAAACATTTTTTCGAAGTCGACACTCTAGAAGCCAAGATGCTATTGGAAAATATGTAGCAGAGCAGTTGAACGCTGAAAGAATGGACATGTCAGAAGATATTAATGGATCTGAAATATTAACACCTGAAAATAGAATTTCTCCACCAATTACAGAACCAGTGAAAGTGGCACGTTTGGCACCAAAAATTCAATTGAAAAAGATGAAAGCAGAGGCTGCACAAATGCGAGAGAAGGAGAAAATGACTACAGATAATTTTACTGAAGATTTTTTCACAAGTTCCCTTACGTCTCCTCTAGTAGCTCCTAGTTCTGTGCCAGAAAAACT
The DNA here is from genome assembly GCA_018250295.1 of Spathilepia clonius. Taxonomy (NCBI): domain Eukaryota; kingdom Metazoa; phylum Arthropoda; class Insecta; order Lepidoptera; family Hesperiidae; genus Spathilepia; species Spathilepia clonius. Next base: position 8,456 of record DWRA01003613.1, on the reverse strand, counting down.
TGTTGCGAATGATACTGAATTAATGGAGACACAGAGCCCACGAGAAAAAGATACTATCTTGGATAAAATAAACAGAGATTCTCCCAACACTATTACTCAGATTGAGGTAGAACATCTTACTAAAACTGATGATATAATAGATCAATTACAAGAATGTTCTTCACCAAAAGAGGCAGATTCGACTTACGAAAAAATTGAAATTGAAGTGACAAGTACATTTAAAAATAAAATAGAAGAAGAAACGAAAAATAATGAGTCGGATAAAATAAATTCCCCTAGAAATGAAACTGATGCTATTTGTAATACAAACGAAATGGATCTGAAAGAGCAAGAGCAAGATATAATTAATAAAAGATTAGAACAAAAACAAGATGAAGTTCTACACGATGTTTCATATGAAACAGACGTGTGTGCGAAAGTAATCAATGAAATATCTGAACAACAAAGTCCAACGAAAACTGAAGAAATATTAAGCAACAATACTGTAGATGAAGTCGATAATAGGAATGTATGTAACGAGAATGAAGGTACCAATAAAATTGAAACAAAAGAACTGCCAGTAGTTGTTTCTAAAGAAATAACGACCTCTGAGCGTTCAACTGAACCTTTCATGAATGAGTCGACGGCGTCAGCTGTTGATGCTTTATTGAGTGTGTCTCGTGATACAGATAGGGTCACAAAAATCATCAGTAATGACCTTCCAGAAGACTTGTTTGAAGATGATAATAAAGATTCACCAAAAACCGTTAATGGTTTTGTTGAAAGTGACAAAGAAAATAATGAGAAGCAAGATATGAAAGCAGGCGAGGCTGAACCTCAAGAAGTTACAAGTGAAACAGTCGTCGAAGATATTATTAAAGATAAAGATGAGCGATATATTAATGATGATTTTGTCAATAAGTCTGAAACAAATGTACCAAGTGAAAAAGAAAATATTCAAAATGATTCAGTCGTAGAAAACATACCAAGAGTTGTACCAGAGAATATCCCATCGGAATCAGATCTTCAAATTGCTGAAACACTTATTAATTTGCCGTCAACAACTATTCAGAATAAGATTGTATCAGACACTCAGGATAATGTTAGTTTAAATAAACAATTTAATGAAGATGTTTTGTTTGCCAGTAGTAATGTTGAATTAGAAAATAATAAGATGGAAGTGGAAGAAACGTGTACACAAGACAAAGAAATACCATCCAATCAAATTATGAATACTGATAACCTTTCAACTCGTTTCGAAACAGAACAAGAAAAAAGTGAAAATCTAAATGCCGCTCAGTCTTTGGTTCAAATGTCAGAATCGATAGAACATAAAATAAATATAAGTGAAATTAATAATACTAATAAGAAAGAAAAATCTAAATCATTTGCATACAAGCCTGTCAAGGATCATGAAGTAATTGTAAATAAAAATACGTTAGAGCGAAAGACGCCGTTATTACCTGTTGAAAAAATCAATGAAGCATCCAACGGTAAAAATATTTCATTCGAAACAACATCACCAAAATTATTGAAGATTCTAGAAGAGCCCTGGCCGCCTAAACCATCTACGCCTAATATAATAACAAAACAGGTTATATTGCCAGCAAAAGAAAAGATTTTGAATTTTGATGTCGGCAAGTCTGGCATTCCAAATAAGTCGGTATCACCAAAACAGAAGATAATCATTCGACGATCGAATACACCTCACAAAAACTTGCTTAACAATGTAACTGAAGTTACAACTCCAGATAAGATAATACTCTCTCGTAGTAACAATACTCCTCACGATGGAGCCTCTGTCCAAACGTATACCATCCAAACAGCCGCTGAGGCGCCATCCGATCCCAACACGATTGTCATTCAGCAAAAAGTTAGAAAAATAGCGAAACCACCTGCTAAGTTACAGAAATTGAAGCCTCATACAACACTCGTACCAGCAATGGCAGCAAAAGTGAATGACGCGCCAAGCACAGAAGATGCTATGTTTGATATCAATTCTATGCCGATAGTGCTATCTGATGATATTTTAACTCCAGAGAGCATTGAAAAAATGCCAATTGTAATGTCCGATGGTAACATAATAACTAATCCACCAAGCCAACAAAAAATAATTAAATCCAAACAAACATTAATTGAAAGTGAAAAGATCCCTATCAATCCGACACCTCTGAATCCTAAACCTGAAATTAAGACATTAATAATGAATCCTGTGACTGAAATAAACAAGGTTACAACACCAAATATTCTATCTAAGTCGTCGAAATTACGTGGGACTAAAATGTTAGTGATTGATAAGACGAGTGGCAAGAAAATTATCATGACGAAGCAGACTCAGCAAGAACAGCCCTTACCCGTTAAAGAAATTAAACCTCAGCCGGCTTTAATGCAACCGATTGCCCAAAACGCTACTAAGCCAGAAAAGTTTATTCTCTTCCCGACAACAGCTGCCCCTCGTCCAGGTAGAACTCAGAAGATTGTAATTGATCCTCAAACAGGCAAAGCACACATGCTTGTTGGTAAAGGTATTGATACTCCATTACATGTAGCTGACAATAAACCTATGTCCGCAAAACTTGTACCAACGGTTTCTGATGCCACTTCTCCCGGTAATACTGTCATGATTATCACTAACGCGCAAGGAGCACAATCTAGAATAGTGTTAAAACCAGAACATGAGAAAATACTGTTTCCACATAAACAACAGCCTAATTTATCACAATTAAAAACAATAACGCATAGAATAACATCTGCCACACCGGGCAGTGCTAATAAAACAGTAGCCACTACTGTAGCATCCATAAAGAATCCGACGAGAATTGTACCAAAACAGAAGAGCGCTATAATTACATCTAAAGGGCAACTAATTGTAGGAGGCCGAGTTACTACTACCGCACATAATATCGCTCCGATGCCCGAGATAAGGCCAGCTCCAAAGCGAATAATCTCCAGTGAACCTAAGAAGCTCATACAAACAATACAACAGAAAACGAATGAACCGTTAATATTTTTCCAACAAAAGTCTGGTGCTATGATGCAGTTGACCGCTGCGCAATTCGAACATTTACAACGGACCGGTCAAATCATACAGAAAACTATACCAGCCCCACCTCGCGACAACAAAGTAATCGTGCAGAAAACAATAAATATTTCTCCAAATGAGACATTAGTATCGAATGTACAAAAACCTAGAGTAAGGAAACAGGTAGCGGATTCTCCAACGCCGATGAAGAAAATTAAACAAGAGATACCAATAGCTCCAGCTCCCACACCGATGCCTGCTCTATGTCCTATATCGAATACGATCGCGCCCACAATCGTACAACCAACCTTAACGCCTTCTGCCGCGTCATCGTATTCAAATTTAGAAAACTTTGAAGAACTTCTACCATCTACAGCTATCGCTCGTCAAATAGAAACAACGATCCCACAACCTGAACCACCGCCAGCACCTGCGCCTCCTGCGTTATCAGACGGGCAGCTACTCGCTGTCCCCGGAGAACACTTCGGAGGTCCGACTGGTTCTTTCTACCTTTGCGTGGAAGAAAACGGAACATTTACACCCATCGACAACCGTCCCTTGGTCCTGGAGAATAACCAACTCGTTCCGATGTCTGAAACTGTGCCAGCGCTCGCGCAACAGCCGGAGCGCAGGGATATCTTGGAAGCTGCTCTAGCCAACAGTGACGTTTTCCACGGTGACAATACAAGGGATGAAGCCCCAGATTTTCGCGATTTGAACGCGAATGTATCCGTTCACTGTCGTGTTTCTGAGACGAGTACTACTCTGAATCAACCTATAATGACACCTGTGGAAGTACCCACTAAAATTAGTGAACCGGCTCTAACGTCCAATCTAGAAGACGGTCTCGCCGTTATTGGTGTCACGCCACCGACGGTTCCGACTTCGCTAGAGCTACCAATTACAGTAACTGATCCCAGAATAGCGCCCAAAACCACTGATCCCTTGAGCAGTAACAACTATGGAACTACCTTGTTGCCGTCTCCGAATACAGAGATGTCTTTCGTGACCACAGAAGAAGTGGAATTGCCGATGGGAGGTCCGATATCGATGCCCTTACTCACGGACGAGGAATCCGTCGGTAAATCAATGCCTATACTAACGGACGAGGTTGCTGAGAGAATAGTATCTTCAGTAGAGGGTGCTGTTGGATCGCCATCGTCGATGGATGTGCGGGAATCGGAGACTGAAGATGGAAGCCAGTGGTCACGGCGGCTGCTCGCGACCGGCTCAGAAACAGAGGTAGCCACTGAGATTTCCCTTCAACCACAAATTCAAATTTCAGTGAGTGATATTAAATAGGGTTTGTGTATGTGCTTCGAGCACATGGCCTTTTACTGAACTGTTTTATATCCCGAATATTGGAGACAAGATTTATTTATTATTTAGGCGTTTCTTATCTACTTGTAACATTAACGATATTACAAAATGTGCAATAGGTTAAGTTTTAACAAGTATACAATAAAATGTTCGTGAAACTCGATGATTCATTCACATCATTGTTCGATGAGTTAAAATCTATTTTATCTGGATGTTACTGGAACTGTGGTGCGTTCTAAACGTGGGCGAATAGATCGTTGTGTATATATATTTAGTGTAAAAGGGGATAATGTGATAAACAACTTTTTTTGGACTCTTCGCGGCAACAATAGTATACAATGCATTATTGCATAGAAATTTAGGTTAAGGATTTATGATTGTAAATTTAAATGGAATTATGATATTGTTGGAATGTACGTGTAATATATGAAAGTTAGTATATTGCAATATTTTTATAACGTTTAGCAATCCTTTGAAATATAAATGTGTAAGATACACTTGTACATGTGAACTGTGCTATTACATTATGTACCAGCATGTTGTATGGTGGCTGCCGGCGGCAGTACTTTCAGTGAACCGTAACTTGTATGGAACTTATATCATTATAAGTAGTTCTACTATTAAGTACAATATTTGTTAAATTAACTTTAAACGTATGTCAAAGGCACATTGGTTTGTTTGAGTGATCTATGTCAAATTCTAGATCTATTAAAGTACTATGAACATGGAGTCTTTAGTAATAACTTGTGTAGTTTAAAAGTTTTAATAAATAAAATTTATTCAATTTTATTTTTTATTTCGAATTTGTTTGTGTTGAATAGAAATAAATAAAAAAGTACTTTATATTGCTTCGAATGGTATATTTTTATTTCAAACTTAATACGTAATGGGTTTTAATTTCTGAAGAAATGGCGACATTTTGATATGAAAACATCTCACTAAATTGCTTTAGGTTTTTATTCACTACATAAATACGAACTATGTTAACAATATTTTTATAAATTCGTTATATAAATGTAAATATTTAATGTAACAATGGAAACTACAATTAACGAAACTTAACCTATAATACTTCGAATAAAAAAATACATGAATCTGCTTGGGTGCGACTTTCTGATGGAAATTATCAGTTATAACATACAACAGTCGTTTGGTAGGAATGTCGCTTAACGTTTCATAAATTAGAAGCGTTTAAATTAATATAAAATTATTGTACAAGTATGAACAAACTATCTACATTAGTTACAGTGTAACTAGGTCGATAAACTTAATGGTTATCACGACAGGCTGCACTTAACTTGGGGATTTACACCTTTTACTAGCTCACGAGGACTTATAATACTGTTTCATGTCTTCCTGCTTCTATTGTGGGTTCCTTTTATGTTTGATGACTACCTTCATAATTGTAAACTTGCATTTTGGGAAAGTTGGGGGGAAAAGTTTGGCGAATTGGGGAACGCCCTCCCTTCAAAATCGAGTATTAGTAAAGATTACTCCACATATACTAAGGGAAATTCTCTTCTCATTTTCTTACTAACATTCTTAAGATCTTAGTAAAGTTGAACAATCCTTCACGAACTGGGAAAGTCGTGTCTCCCGCCAGGAATTTGATTAAATTTTCTGAGAATCTTTGTAAATACTCTGAAAATATTGAATATTTCCTCCCATTTCGCTCAGAATAAAGTTTTGCCAATGTGGGCGTCCCTCTCCGACCTCAGATGAACATTTGACAACATTCGGGGGAAACATTCCCCCCAATCTTTCGCTGGTTCTATTCTGTTGTGAAGATTCGCGGGAACATTCCCCCCAATCTGCTGGATTCTGTTCTGTTGTCGACCCTCGGGGATATATTCTCCCAATCCCCTGTCATGTGCCTCCTGTTTCTGTAGAGGTGGGCGTTACTGCAGTGCCTGCCGAGTGGTGTTTGGCAGGAAGAGACACATGAGTCCACCGCCGGCAAGCAATGCAGCCACGATGAAGGTGGGCGCGGGGCAGTAAGAGTCCAGCAGCGCCGCGATCACCACGTTGCCGATGATGCCGCCCAGACGCGCTGCCACCATCGATACTGCTACGCCAGTCGCGCTGCAATCATTATTAAAAATTATACTTATTACTATTGTAATGCTTCGTAGTTTCACTCTTTAATTACCAATGTCACTACTATTTTTTAACAGTGTTAAGCTGTTTTCTGATGTGAATATTACAAAAATGTAACATGCTTTTTATCCGCTTGTATTATAAAACGCCACTCGCAATGTATACAGAATTTATAATAGAATTTGTATTTTGGTGTAAGAAACAAAGTAAAAACCATAAACAATTTAATACAAAGCTTTCGCTGCAGATCCAATCAACGATTAAAATTGTTATTTGTTTTTTTTTATGAATTTTGAGAGTAAGTAATTTCTGCCGCCCCAATTCGCTTTAAATTTCAACTAGAATCCTTATTAAGCTTGATTACCGATGTCCACGGGCAGCAGTTCACGTACTATCAAGGGACATGCATCATTTGCTATGTCATTTAAACTCTATAAACTCACCGTAAGTTTGTTGGGAAGACTTCAGTGATGAGGCAGTCCAGTGAGGCATTACCGCAGGATATGACCGAGCTGAAGATGGCGCTCACGATCAGATTGTTAGTCTTGTTGTAAACAAAGTACATCGCGGCCGAGCACAAACCAGCCGAAAATGTCGCAAACACTGCAAATATATCAAAAATAATTTAAATAAAAAATGATTGCATCTATATATTTTGTGGACGATTCTTCTAATTTAACGTTAATGTGTTTTAGGATGTAAAGAACATCGTATCTTAGTACGAGTTTTTAATCGAGTACTCGATTAATCGAATCGATTTCCGTTACATTACAATGATTAATTTAAATTCCTAAGCGGTCTACCAGGGGCGCTGCATGTCGATGTGTATGGACGAACTCGTATCAACATCGAGGATCGACTTCCTAGACTCGATCAAAGGTAAAAATTCATACTAAGTGTCTTGGATCAACAAAATTTGCACCGATGAAAACATCTAGGAGTACCTCGCTAGAAGCTCGTCGACGATTTTACTAACGAGGCTAACTAACAAGCTATAAATCAAACAAACTATCCCATACAAATATTATATCTTCTCTACATAAAAGTTGATGACAAATAAACAATTGCTTGCATGAGGAAGGAAGAATTTTTGGGCTAAAGGAAAGGATGTAGACTTCAAGGCTTCTGGACAATAGGATTGCGATTAATATTCACAATATGTAATTATGATAGTGTAAGCCTAATTCGATTGGCAGTTTTTTCTTTCCCGTTATTGTATCAATTATGATAGTTTAAAGACGTTTATCTATATCATGACAATAGACCGGACTTAGGAAAGAAAAGTGTCGTCCACGACGTGAATGGCAATAGTGTTACTGAAGGCCCTTAAAAGACGGCTTTTCAAGTAATTTCCCTGGATCCCCAAATATGATTGACCAGTGCTGGAGACTAGCACTTACCCAAGAAAAACTCTCTTTCGAGGTGATATATGCTGAGCATGGCAAAGATATTGGAGGGAAGCTGCGACGGTAATGAGATAACTAAGAACTGAGAGTGAGAGATGGTGATAAAATGTATGTGCGACTCGCAGCTGTCTTCGGCCAGTTGCGTGCCAATTTGCGCCTTACCATCACCAGAAAACACGACCTGAGTTATCGACAAACTTCACAAATAACTTACCCAAGAAAAACTTTCTCCCAAGACGGTCCATGCCGAGCACGGCGAAGATGTTAGAAGGTATAGCAGCTGCGACAGTGATGAGCGACTCCATGAACACGTCGGAGTGTATGTGCGAGTCGCAGCTGGCCTCCGCGGAGTGCGTGCCGTACTGCGTGACGTACGCCGTCACCTGGCAGATGTCGGCCTCGGCGTTGTCGTGCGCGCGGGACCACTCGTCGAAACGGTTGAACATCTCCGGGAACCACATCATCAGGCCGTAGTACCTGGAAAGAGAATTGTTTTAACTGTCTATTTAATTGTTTAACGTTTGACGACCCGCGTGGCGGAGCGGTCACCATACTGGTTTGACACGCAGTGGGTTCCGGGTTCGATCCCCGGTCAGACAGAAATCTGAATGATGAATTTAGATTTCTGTTCT
>DWRA01003612.1:0-11832 GCA_018250295.1 Spathilepia clonius | reverse complement strand
GAATTCTATGTTTTCAGCCCTATTTACTTTCCATTAATTACAATGTGATGCATAATATAAAAGCCTTGAGAAATTAATAATTGTGTCTCAAATTTAATATTATAAAATATAGTTTACACACTCCTTACTTAAAGAAATTAATTTATAAAAATAGATTATTTAATTTTTCAAAAACTGATCTTGCGCGTAAATTTGATATTTAGACGCATTTGTTGAAAAAAGACTTTTTGCAAGCGATTTATTATTTATAATCCATACAATACGTAGTGCTTAATTTAACTAGTTTTAAAATTTCGTAATAAAGTTTTCAACAAAAAATGATTTGCATCTTTTGCTATCTATGGTAATAACGTTTTTTTAAAAATTTCCAGAGCTACCAACAAACGTGCAAAACTGCTATACCAACGATATAAATGGAAAAAAATATCAAAAATATTGCCTGACTGTAGTAATTTTCCATTAAATAAGGTAAAATGGTTATTGAATACTTTTGAAAAATATTATTGCAAAAAAGTCTTTGCATAAATCCTTCGCAAAATTCAGCAGAAAACAGATCAATATCTTTTTAAAATTGTGAAACAATAACTTGTCAGGCAATTATTGATAACATGTACTGTACAATTCTATTACAAATACATTTTATACATTAAATGGTTATATTCAATTTATTCAGGAACAAAACAAAAATTGAATTTCAATGTGAAGTTGACTTGTATTTGTATTTTATACTATTGGAATTTATTAAAGACGAACTTTGATGATTACCATATTATATTTTATATCTATTCATACTACGTTTTTGTAATTACATCCATTTTCACTACAATTAACCTTTTTTAATTATAATGTTGAAATTTATAAAACAAACAACATTAGCGTCATAGCTTTTTAATGCAATAAATTCATTCAGTACAGCAAAGAGTTAAAAATGAGTCTGGTACTGGCAATACATTAGTAAAAATCTTGTCTTTTGAGCTTATCTCTTGAAGAATTATGACGAAGTCTTTCGCCGTTTGCCGTTTTGTATTCCATGTGTATCGCGTAACTTGGTTGTTGTATCTTTAAAGAATTTAACCAAGTTACTGGGTGTTAAAAATGTATAGAAATAAGAAGGACGTCGATAAACACGTGCAAAATTTAACATCGAAACTACCATTAAAAGAGGTGAGCGACTATTTTCAAGTGTGCGTACGGTTTCGCAGAACGTTGTATTTTCTACAAATAAAACTTTTTTCCAGTTCCAAACTAGAGCCTACTCCATAGCTAGGCTGTATTTCGAAGTGGGCGACTATCCAAGTTGCCAAAAATACGTTGAACAATATCTTACTCAAAAGGACAACAATGCTGCTGCACACAAGCTTCTCGGCTTGGCGTTGCAGAAAATGGGACAAAAGGAGAAAGCCCTGGAGCATTACAACTTGTCCCTCGATATAGATCCGACACAAACTAGCACCATTCTCGACAGTGAGTATACAATACCTACTTATATTTTTCATAAGCAGTTATCAGTATGTCATATAATGTTGAGGTTATAACGTTAGGTTAAAGTGTACAGTAGTTCAAAAATACTCATTAGATATTACTGAATGTAGATACATAAATATACCATAAACATCCATGCATTTAGCATATCAAGAATAGTGTTAATTACTACATTTTTGTACAAGACATTGATTAGTGTTTTTTATACTTGTCTCTAGTTGTAAACAAACATCAGCCACAGTTCTCTGTTATATTAATCATCACATGCTACTATGCATGCTAAGGTAACTTACTGCTGTAGGGTTGAATATTGACTATAAAGGTGTCCTTAGGGCAATATTTCAGCATAACGCTATAAATATATTTCCTTATTTTCTAGCATTTAATATCGTGTGATGCCATTTTCTCTCATTTTTTGAAATGCTATATCAATGCTATTTAATTATAAATGATTGCATGGATAAATTATTTATTGAAATCGGATGTAATTATAAATAATCAATTTCATTTTAAAATATATTGCAATTGATATCCACAATAGCAAAAAAAAGCTACTTTAGTTACTATTAAATATTTTTCAATTTTTTAAACTCAGATGTGTATAAGTATCATAAATTTAAAAGGATTCATAAATCATATATATTCTGATTCTTTCCATTAAGTTTCTCCCATATTTAATAATGCATATTAATTATGTATTAGGGGGGCCAGAATAATGTTCTTTTTGTGCATGCCAATGCTGCTCTACCATTTATAAGGTCATTGCGTAGTTTAGTTTGATCTGTTTTCTGCAGACAGATGGTTGACCAAGGTTGGTTAAGAGCATTTGACAGTTCTTCGTTTGTCTTACACAGATTTGCTTCCACTTGCGCCCTTAACACGTTGTCTAAATTTATTGGTCTTCCTGATCCACGTGAGTCTGAAAGATCGAAATTACCAAATCTGAACTTAGAAACTTCTAAGGCACTTGGGTAAACGTCTCAAATATTTGATAGCAACTATTGCATGACTATATTTGCAATACTACAAAAGCATGCAATGGCAGATATGAATCGCTTCTGGTATTTGGCTAGCCATTTCACTCAAAACAGGGAAAGAAAATTTAAGGTTTTCACAGATAAACAAGTCACTTTAACTTTGAAGTGTATCTGGCACGACTTTTAACTACTCAATGAACTTATAAACGGTAGAGCAGCATTGGCATGCACAATAACGACATTACTTTTCAGTCTCCTTAATACATCATTGTAATGAAAAATGTTTACAATTTTTTATGTAGTGCAGTATTGTACAATGAAATTTAATGATAACATTATTTTTATAATTTCATTAGTAGGTTACGAAAGTAATTTCTGTCTTACAGCACACAATGTTATTATTAGTATGAAAAAACATTGTTGTTATTATCTCAGCTTCATTTAAAATCTTGAATTCCGCATTCTTTACATGCAACCTTTAAAAAGTGGTGAAATTTAACAAAATATAATTTTCAGTATGTGAGCTTCTCGCCGATGAAGAGGTTGAAATCAACCCTGGACGTTCCAAGTACTGGTGTGAAAAGGCAGAAGCCACATTTCCAAGGCATCCTATAACATTTAAACTGCGCGAACGTCTTCTCACTACAACCAATCCTGACTCTGAAACCTTAGTGAAATTCTTAAAAGCTGAGCTTGCAGTGAGGCCCAAAGATGCAATACTTCACACACGTCTGCTCAAACATTATTTACTTTCAAATCAAATTAGAGAAGCGTTTGATCATAGCTGCAATGTAGAATTTGATGAACAAATTTTCTTGAACAATTATACCTGGTATGACACACTCTCTGAAATCCTTAAACACAATTCACTTGATACCAAGGACTGGCTATATCAGTTACTTTTGCTGACAGTCAAGGAACGGATTTGTGTTTTGAGTTTGACTGAAGTACCCAATGGATCTTCAAAAAGTTTAGTAGAGTCAAATGACCTTCTATGTGCATATGATCAGGCACTAGAAAATGTTACTAAAATAGGAGCACCACCTGGATTTGGAGAATTTCATTCAAGCTTAGTACAACATCATCGAGGACAGCTTGCATTTCACACTGCTACATATTTATTAAAAAAGGCAAAGAAAAATCAATTAAGTTGGCGTGATGCAACAAAATTTGCAGGCCCATTAATGTTGATTGCTTGGCAAATAGTACCACTGGATCCTAAAGTAAATTGGCTAATGCATGCTCCCAAAAAGCAGCAGAATGCAGTACACCGATGGTATATTGGGGGGTCATACAGATGTTCCCAATCTGGTCATTATATACTATCAAATATGCAAGAAAATAGTCAAGTGTTTTTAGATCATGTTTCACAATTTTGTGCTGGTGCTCACTGGAGAGACAAAATTTATGAAATAGTATTCCCAGGAAGAGATCAATCTGCAAAAAGTAAATTATCTCACCTGATGTCAAATACTTTTAATGCTCCAGCCCTTCGTTTACCAAGAAGACATGAAGTTGAAGCCTATGATGAAAGTGCCCAAAGAGAATATCCAAACTCCCTACATCATTTTGTATGGATATTAAATAATTATAAGAACTTCTCCAAGTTCAAATGCTCCTTGTTTGATATGTTAATTTCAACTACAACAAATTATGGAGTTGAAAGTTTAAATAAACTTGATATTCTGGCATTCCTTTATTCTGCTACATTGACAACACAAAACAAAAGCAATCAAATGACCATACATAACGCTGGGAAACCCAGTGTACTACCAGCAAACATTATGGATTTGATGTGCTCTCTTGCTCAGATGAAATGGTGGGATTGTGCATATAAATACAGTCAAAAAGAACTAGGAGCTGATTTAACTGGTATACATTCAACCTTGAGCAGTGGTATTGAAGTTATAAGGTGCATTGATAACCATGGTCTTGACCCAAAGCTGCTTTGTACTCTTGGTGGTATATTTAGTGAACAAGCCAAACAATGTACTGTAGTTGACGTAAAAAACAGTTTGGAAGTAAGAGCTCGCTTATATTATTCTTCAGCTATTAACCTGCTGGAAAAAGTGAAGGGTAAAGTCATTTTAAAAATGCCTGAGAAGAGACTGTTTGATTATACTTACAAGGACTTGGATACAAAGGAATTAAATTCATTAATAGAAGAATGCAAGATTTATGTAGCCACAGGCCACCTTAATGATGGTGAATATGAGAAAGCTATAGAGTTACTATCAAGCTTAAGATCACCAAATGCTTGTTATTATCTCAGTGAAACATATAAGAAAATAGCATTTGATGAAAAGAAAATTTCCAAAGATGAAGATTCAGAAATGAAATATGTCATCTTATTAAACAAAGCCAAAAATTATGCATACAAAGCTTTAGAGAAACTTAAAGAAACAGATATATCTTACAAAGACAGTCCTTTGTACTTAAATATTCAGGAATTGATTGAAGATATTGAATGTTGTATGAATAAAGTAGATCCAGATATATCAAATTCTGCATTAAATGAGTATTCATCTGATGAAAATGAATCATTACATGGACGTGAATATATATCTCTAAGGTCCAATTCAAATTATTATCATAAACAAAATGTAAGTTCTACTCCTAAACCGTCAAAAAAACATGTGTCAACTATGAATATGACTAATTACCGTACCGCTGTTGACACCCAAATACTCGAAAATAGTGCAATTGACCATCAAATGTTAGAAAGAATAGAAAAACAAATTAAGATTCTACAAAAGAAAGACACAACTATTAATGATTTCATGGAGCAGACTAAGGAATGGTTTGACGAGAATCGCAAATTGGGTAATCAAATAATAAGTACAATCAACTCCAACATACAAAACACTACTGAACAATTTAAGCTTCTAAAGATTTCTGTAGATCAAGTAAAAGACCAAATTGAAGAATGCAAAAATGAATGTAAAGATGTAGGCGATTTAAAAAAGCAGATAGCTGAGTTAAAAAAAGAAGTTAACAAACTAAAAAAGACTTCTTCTGAACAGACAATAGATGAAAGTGATCTTTACAATATAGATGATGAATATAGGGCAAATGATAATGTAACTGGATTTGGAGCACAATTGCCTTTTGGACCTTCTCATGTCATGCCACAATTTGCTCAACGTCTTGTACCTCCCATTCCGGTTGCAACCAACCCATATCAATTATATGGACACAATTTCTATAATTTATACAATCAATATTCTCAATTTCCTCAAGTATCGGCAGTTCCTGGGGCTCCCCAAATATTCGATCCTACTAGATCTCAAGCCAACTATCCTGGCGTATATACTGCCCCAGATCAAATGTACCTAGATGTTTCTCATCTTGTTGGAGCAACAATGCCAACTGTACCTACAGTGCCAGCAGTTCCAGCAGTGCCAACTATACCCGTACCTACCGTTTCTTCAATTTCTGTGCCAGTTGTTACTTCGGCTCCTACGAAAGTAACAGCTCCAAAATCTAAAATGGTACCAAATGTAGAAGTAAAGGATACATCACGATTACCCGTCAATGTGGTTATAACCTCTTCGGATCCTCTTCCAGCGTGCACTTCCGCTCCTGCTCCAATACTTAGTGTAACAATCCCACCAAAGCATATTAAGGGAAGTCCTCATAATTACCAAATAGCAATGCCTTCATCAAATGATGCTAAGACAGTTATAGCTTCTCCAGTATTTAGCTTTGCTAGTGCTGGCAATAAAGCTGCAGTCGCACCCGCAGCAACAACGACCGTCGCGAGTTTTCCTAGTTGGAATCAGTCGACTATTATTAATCAATCCGATAGTTCCAAGAGTGTTGTTGATGGAATTTTCACAGGGCCATCACCGAATAACAGTTTGAATAAATCTAGAACACTGTCTGAAAAGAGCAATACATCTATAGAAAACTATGATCCTTGCCCTGATTTCAAACCCATCATACCTCTCCCAGCTGAAGTCAAAATAACTACTGGCGAAGAAGATGAAACAATTATATTCAGTTCGAGGGCAAAATTATTCCGATTCAGTGATAAGCAATGGAAAGAGAGGGGTCTTGGGGAAATGAAATTACTTAAGCACAAGGTAACCGGCAAAGTGAGGGTTCTTATGAGGAGAGAACAGGTTCATAAAATATGTGCAAACCACATTATTTCCGGAGATATGGAGATTATGCCAATGAAAAATGAAACCAAAGCTTACTTTTGGGTTGCAAATGATTTTGCTGAAGAAACAGTTATTTTGGAAAAATTCTGTATCAGGTTTAAAACAGCAGACATAGCTAAACAGTTTTATGATGTTTTTGAAAATGCTCGCCTTGAGGCTTTGAAAAGTCAGAGCAACAAAAATGATAGTATTGTAAAACCAAATGAAGAAACAAAAGTAATTAAATCAACTCCCAATATTACTTCAACACCAAACAAAAGTATTGTTTCTGATACTAATAAAACCGTAATGGGTGGGTTTACCTTTAGCAGTACGCCTTCATTCAAGCCTGTATCTGAAAGTAATAATTCCGCACAAAAGACTGTTGATACTGCGCCAAGTAAATCTAATATATTTAGTGGATTAACATTTAAAACAGCTACTAACTCTCCATTCGTTACAAGCTCTGTGTTTGCCAATTTATTAAATGCACCATCCAATCAAAACGCAAATACCGAGCCTGTTAAAAGCGAACCAAATAAGCTAAACACTTCTGACGTTGTTGAAGAATTTGAACCAACAGTGGAATTTAAACCCGTTATTCCATTACCGGCGTTGATTAATCAAAAAACAGGAGAAGAGGATGAAATTATTTTATTTGAACATAGAGCCAAACTCTTAAGGTTTGATCCTGCAGGTAAAGAATGGAAAGAGCGTGGTCTTGGAAATATCAAATTACTTGTACACAAAGATAATGTCCAAAAGTTGAGGTTACTAATGCGTCGAGAACAAATAATGAAAGTATGCTGCAATCATTCTGTAACTAAAGAGATGGTATTCCAAAAAATGCCCAATATGGATAAAGCCGTAACTTGGTGTGCTAAAGATTTTTCTGATGGTGAATTGATAGCGGAAACATTTTGTTTAAGATTCAAAACTGTACAAACTTGCGACAACTTCGTCTCTGCTGTCAAATCTGCTCAATCTAAAATAAAAGATGAGTCCAAAACCATTAAAGAGGAACAAAATGCAGCGAAGGCTAGTACACAAAGTGGCTTTGGAGATAAATTTAAACCAAAACCTGGATCTTGGCATTGTGAAAACTGTTACACGAATAATCTTGAGAACTTTGAGCATTGTGCTTGTTGTGAACAACCAAAACCTAAGGGAAGTACTGCTACCAAAACTACTACACCTGCGTCATACAGTTTAGGTTTTGGAGATAAGTTCAAGCCAAAACCAGGTTCTTGGGAATGTAAAGCGTGCATGGTACGTAATGAATCAGGTAAAGAAGTATGTAGTGCTTGTAATAATCCAAAGGATCCATCTACACAGATAAATGATTCTAAACTGACATCAAAAAATCAGCCAATGATGTTCGGGATTCCTGGACAAACACAAAGCAGCCTGGCTGCCACGAAAGATTCAAGTGTGCCTATAGCTTCAGGTTGGGGGGATCAATTTAAGCCTAAAAAGGGATCTTGGGAATGTAATCAGTGTTTTGTTCGAAATGACGAAAAGATAGACGTTTGCAGTGCTTGCAACAATCCCAAAAATGCGGATGCTACCACAAAGACAATAAAATACAACTTCGGCATTGTCAATGCTGATTCCAAAACAAAAAATCAAGTTACAAATTTGTTTGAAACCCCAAGCACTCAAAAATTCAATTTCGGGATTCCTGCAAATCAAACCGCTATTGTTGTTTCCTTCGGGGATCAAAAGGCTACGACAAGTGTTTTTGCTATTTCTAAACAACCAACTACAAATGAAGGGCCGATCAATTTTTGTTTAAAAAAGACTGATGAAAGTAAACCAGCAAAGCCCGCTTTACTCCCAACACCCCAAGTAAATTGGACGGAAATTAAAAACTTTGATTTTATGGGAATAAAACAGAAAGATCAAACAAATACTAATACAGCAGACAATGTAAGCAATCAAAAATTAAGCGATGCAAATTTATCAAAGGACAATCAGAAACAAGGTCTTGAAGAAAAGGTAATTTTATTGTAATTATTATTAATATATTTTTAATTACAAACCATCCTACACATCATAAAAAGTAAAGAATATAAAATTTACGATCATAAATATTTGTAATATTCTTTTATGGTACAGCGCCAGAACAGTAAAGTTAAATGATACCAGAATTTAATTATCATAATATTTAAAATGTTTATAATACTCTGTACTAGAGATTTTCGGGAACTTGAAGATAGGTTTTACTTTTGGTAAATAACATTTTGGCATTTTATGTCTCTATGTGTGTAAGTGTTACAATTAATAATTAGTACAGATTCAGTAAATGATATATTTTTTAATAGTTTATGCTAATGAAATCACTTATACATATGAATAACATAGTTTTTAATAAAAAATATAAAAACATGGTTTTCAATTGCAGAAACATCCAGAACAGAAGAAGGACGAAACTGGATCTGACGACGTTATATTTATCAACGAAATACAAGCTACTGAAGAAGAAAAACAAAAAGCTAAAGAACTCATGTTACCAGAAAATTTCTTTACATACAAAACTAAAGATCCATGTCACGGTTGCCGTGGCTGTAAAGATGAAGATGGAGAATTAAAGTCAGAACAAAAGAAACCAAATAAAGCACAACAGAAAGTGGGCTTTGGCCTTTCGACACCTGTAAGAACATTGGTATCTAATGTTCAAAGTCCAGCAAATTCCGTATATGGTACTCCAAATAGCTTTGAAAAAACTGCAGATCTGTCGATATTCCGAACGCCATTAGGGGCTATCGTGTCAAGCCATAATTCTTCTGACACAAGCTCTACGAATAGTGTGGACGAGAATGATGTTACCAATAAAGAAAACACATTTACTGAAAAATCTACCAGTGATACTAATACTCTTACAACTGCAAAGAGTTCTATCTTAATGCCGCCTAAATTTGGTTTAGTAACCACCTCTAAAGAAGGAAAAGATGAAGCTGACTCAAAGCCTGAACCTAAAATTATGGAAACAAAGTCAATATTTGGCAATAACACTTTAGGGATTTCAGTTAACAAACCCATATTTGGTTCCAATCAAAATAAAATAGAAACAAGTGCAGCATCCGGAATGAAGTCTATATTTGGAACAAATGAACAAAAGTCGGTTAAGTCTATCTTTGGAACGGATGATCAAAAGCAAGTTAAGTCCATCTTTGGAACAGATGATCAAAAGCAAGTCAAGTCCATCTTTGGAACAGATGACCAAAAACCAGTTAACTTATTTAGTAGTGCTTCACAGGGAAGTATATTTGGTCCAGCAGCTATGAAAAGCTTTGGTTTTAGCGGAACTGCAACTAGTCAAAATACACCACAAAGCTCCGTGTTTGAAACCGCGCCAAATAACAATGCAAGCATTTTTGGCACTAAAGTGAACGAAAATCAACAATCTCTGAGCAGTAATATTGCAGTAGAGGATAAGAAAGTTGTTGAAATTAAATCTGCAGAGAAGAAAGATACGCCTTTTAAACTGGACAACAATTTAACCTTTGAAGCATTATCAACTAGTGGCCCCGGTTTTACTATCGAAAGTAAGTATAAAAATTATATTCATCTTATGTATTTATTTGATTATTAAATTCAAATTGTTCACATTGTTCTTTGTAATCAGGATAATAATTGTGTTTATCTGTTACAGAGAAAGCAGATTTTCAATGGGAGGGTGCTGGTCAGCAATTATTTGGGAAAAGCAAAGACACTAATAAATCTAAAAATGATTCGGGTGCGGCGGACGACTCCGGCGCTGCGGCCGATGAGGAGTATGACCCTCACTACGAGCCAATTGTACCTCTGCCTGATAAAGTCATTGTCACTACTGGAGAAGAAGATGAGGTATTTTCTACTTATTAGTTGTACGCATGTGACACTCCCGCATTGATAGTTTTGTCTTTAGGAAACACGTAGGCGATGCTTACTATGTAATTGTACTTAAGTAAACATTTTTGATGCTATTAAGATCTTTTGTAGTTTGACTGTGAAGGCACAACTGCTACATTTATTTGTGCCAGCAGTATTAAACATTAAAAGCTGGTGTGTTTTGGTTTAAGTGTCTGTTAGTGGAGAGTTATTTATTCTCTAATAAGACTGTTGGATGGCCTTTGCCTTCCAACAGTCTTTAGAGGTAGTATGTAGTAATGTATCTTTATCTGACCTCATTCTAGGATTCTTCCTATCTAATATTGATTACAGATAGTCGTGAGTGGCAGTAATCATTTACCTTCAGTTGAACTGCATGTTCCTTTGCAACTTTTATATTCAACAAGAAAATATGTTATACATCTATTATTTTTATTTTATAAAAAAAAAACTTACAGGAAAAGCTGTTTGGTGAACGTTGCAAGCTATACCGTTATGATGAGGCAACTCGCGAGTGGAAGGAACGTGGTATCGGCGAAATGAAACTGTTGTATCATCCAGCACGCAATACGTACAGGTTGTTGCTGCGACGAGAACAGGTATGAATGGTATTAATATTTCCTCGCTGAAGTTCTAACACTGTGTAACTTAAAAATGATAACTTTTGAGACCAGCGACATATTGTCTCATTTATTGTTTTGTGGCGATTTAATAAACATATTTTAAAATGTAAAATGTATAAAAGTCTCCATTCCATCTGTTAAATTCATTAGACACTGAATTAATTTGCTACAAAACACGAAATGAGACAATTTTTTGTTGGCCTTAAGAATTAGCCACTTTTGAGCTATGCAGGGTTATAACTTAACCAACAATTTATACTTTAACAAAAGGTGGTAGAACATTTTGTCATTTCTCCAGAGACATGAATGTCATACTTTTTTCTGCCTAATTACAACCATGTTAAGAATTGCTGTATTCTGGTTTGAAAAGTGTGGTTTGGTAAACATACTTATCTGAGGCTTTCCAACTTAGTCGTCAGGAGTAGCAATGAAATTGTACCTGACATCAGGTAAGATTCTAATCTTACATTGGGTTGGTTACAGATGTCCCTGCGCTGTAGTTGCCACTTATCGTTAGGTTGACTGCATAATCGTTTGATACTTCCATGACATAAAAAAAACTATTTTGTTATTTATATAACTACTAGCGGACCCGACAGACGTTGTCCTGTCTACACGTCTTTAATTTGAAAATTTTAAACTTTTATTAATAAGTTAAAACATTCTGGACCATTTTGATGAAAATTATTATTCAAATGTTATGACAATATCTAACGTCATTACATGTAAATT
>DWRA01003611.1:0-11835 GCA_018250295.1 Spathilepia clonius | reverse complement strand
ATCAAAACATCGTATCGTGAGTACCCGTTACATAACAAAATGTATCAATTCCGCGATAATATAAGTCTAAAGTCATAGATTTTGTAACTGTTTAAAAAAGCAAAAATATCGACAGATTCTTACCAATTTTTGTCTTAACAATGTTAAGTTCTTCGCCATTTCTAACACCCGTTCATCATTATATTTACTTGGCAAGTGCGTGAACTTCATTACTGGCAAGAATGTTGCCATTTGCAACCATCTTATATAAAGCTCCCTTTCAGGCAAGTCAATTCCGTTATCTTGGGTCGAGTTCGTACCATTCGGGTCCAAAGATCCTTTGGACGTTGGTAAGAATTGCTCACTACCTGGCCAATAGATGTCTCCACCGACCGCTCCTGGCATTACGAATGGAAAACCATTAACACCGTACGTCAACATCGTCGGTATTACCAGTCTTAAAGCATCCCATGTTGATTCGAACGGAGGTAAAGACACGAAAATTGGTGGGCGGGGGAGACTAATAGCTGACGAAACACCTATAATACTTAACGATTTTTCAAAGGTTTTTGTAAATATCGTTTTGTACTGATCAGGATTGATCAATTGCTTTTCGCATTGGTAGTAATGTGGCATGTTGTAGGCGGTACCGAGATCAAAGTAGAAGGAATCTATATGATATGTATCTATAACAGCCTGCAGTTTCTCTGTTATCCAAGGAACTGATCTATTGTTGGTTATATCCAAGACACCAGCACTTGCTAAAGACTTAAATCTAGTTAGAGCTGGAATTCTTCTATCGCTATTTCGTTCACTTATAAGCAACCTCTTTTGTACGGTTTCTGCAAAGTTCTTACTTTCTGTACTAATAAACGGTTGTACTGTAAAAACTACCTTGAAACCTCTTCTATGGAGTTTATCTATAGTTATATTTAGAGTTTCGAACCTAGTCGTATCGACAGTAAGATCACCAATTTCGTTTTGCCAAAATTCATTAATAAGCACGTGACCTTGTTTAAGAAAACCTAAGTTTATGACGTCTTCAGTATATTTCGAGATAGTTTCAGCTTGTAGCTCATGTTTAAACCTTGGAGCTATTTGCCAAACTGGTTCTGATATGAGAGATTCCAATGTTTGCATATCAGCAGGTTTCAAGCCGTCCCATAAAGGAGCTCTTCTGTGGCTGTGAATTGACGAATGAAGAGATTTCATATCTATGGAAGTGCAAATATTGTATCTCATTTCTGCAAATTCTGTCAATCTATTGGCATATGCAAAGTCGTCATATTGACCTCTCAAGCAGATTTCCTTTCCTCCTCTATTAACTGAGATCTGTAAAGGGGTTTCATCATCAATAATAATTGCTGCTCCCTTAGAGTTGATCAAGTATCTGGTCAGCACGTTGCTCCATTGAGATTTTTGCATGTCACCTGTGACGAAGGGCGTATAATCAATTGAGCCAGTATTCAGTGGCCAGGTTAAATTGGCAGATAGTCCACCGCCGTACCAATGCACTTTCGTATCGCTCCAGTCAAAACAATCATTTGGTGAAACATCTGTAAAACAAAATAAATAATAAAATCAATGTTTCATGTCAATAAGATCAGTGAATTCCAGTGATAATATTAATTAATTGCTTTTGATAATCCATTGAATTTGATTAAGAAATCTACTTCAAATCCAAATATTCCATAATTTAGTAGCATTATAGTAATAGTCGTTTTTATAATGGAAAAAATATGTCTTCTATAACTTACCAGGCCTTAAAGCTTTCCAATGTATTGAATAACAGGTAGTATTGTCCACACCAGGGTCATGGGGCAAGCATTTGAGGTAGAAGCGGAGGTTATGGAGCCATTCGAGACATTCGGACCCATCGCTGCGGCGATGCTCGGGCAAGCAGGGGTAGGCCTTTCCTTTACCTTGGATAGTTACCGCTGAAATAAAAAATAAAAATGTTATAGCATTTAACTACTGATATACGATTATCTAAATTAATAATGTACACATGTAAGAAATAATAAAAATAAAAGATACTAAAAATCGAAAAGCAATAAAGTATTTCTATTTCTATTACCAAAAAGTGGTAGAACTTTCTGAAGTTCTAAAAGTTCTCTTTCTTTTCTTGGTAGCAATGTTTACGATGATTGAAAGAAATTGCAAGGATAGCAATAGAATAACTTATGTTACTCAGGTAACAATATTATTTCAATCAACTGTCTGGTAGAACTTCAATGGAATAAAGAAAACAGTTGCATTTTCACTCACCTAATCGAGCCTTCAAGATCTCCACCTCATCTCTATTAAACACTCTGATCATTCGTTTGGGCTCGTTGAACTGTACGCTGTCGAAGTAGGCCTTCGTGAGCGCCTGTTGGTGGTAGAGGACGTACGCGAAACCGACGAAGAATACAACAGCCAGGAACATGAGACCGACGAACGCACGCAGCTTGTAGTCTGTCGGCTTTTTCCGCATCTTCTGAGGAATGCTCTGGAGAAGTGACATAAAATAGCAATATTAGACTTTTGATAGATGGTTAGATGTAGTATACATATAAGCATTATGAACGAAAATATAATAGAATAAAAATATAGAAAATTGATTTATAAAATAGAATAACAGTAGAGCATTATTAATATTTGGTCATGAAGACACTTGAACCCGTTGCGAGTAATATTGATACAACTAGTTTTTTTAGAACTTACATGATAAATGTGATCACTGCTTATAAATATAACAGAAATAGTGAAGTTTAGAGAGAATTTTCAAAGCTTGAATAGTTAATGCTAAGTTTATTTAAGTTTTAATTGGGAGATAATGAGACAGTCAAAAGTACCAGAATCATTAACTACTTTTTGAATTCACTGGATCTCTTCTCGCAACTTCACCTATTTTATCTAGATACATACATAATAAATATAGACATTCACATAATATATAATTAATTAAGTTGAACTTATTATTTCATTATTGTCTCATTATTAAAACAAAGGAAACAAAACAAAGCGGTTATTTTTATATATTTTTTTATAGATATATGATGGAGTAACAACCGAGCATGCAGTCCACCTGATGGTAAGTGGCAACTGCCGCCCATGGACATTAGTGATCCACCCCAGATAAGAACAGAATCTCAACTGAAGTCGAACACAGATGCGTTGCCACCCCTGAGGACTAAGTTGGAATGCCTCGTTAAGTTTATCTCCCTTACCACACTCATCAAACCAGAAGACAGCAGCATTGAACACTGCTGTTGTTAGACAAAAATAAGAGTGACGGTGGTGCCGCTGGAGTCGAACTACAAAGGGTTCTACCACCTTTACATATAATTTCTGAATGTCTTATTACAAAGACAATTATTAAGATACGATGAGATATTAAAAATGTACGGAAAAATGTTCAACCCCAAAACTCAGCAAAGATATGTTACATCAGAAAACAAAGTATGTACATATTAGTAAAACATGTTCAAATCGATCGATGTATTTAGTTTAACATCAGTTTTGTTTGAACGAGACAGCAGTCAGAAAGAAGTTGTCTACTTATCAATTCCGAGAGTCATTGAGTTCGACAACGTGGTTTAGGGCCCTTGAACCGCTCAATGAATCCTTTGTAAAGGTCGCTTTAATGTTTTATAAAGATTTTATGCGGTGTCAAGTGATCTTTGAGTGACCGTTCCTTACCAAGAATTAAGTACAGTGAAGTGTTCTAAGCTGAATATATTTCCTGCTACGTTTAGGCGTTTAGTCGTAAAATATTGCCTTTTTAACAGACTTAAAGGAATCCTTTGATGGTTTGACTCTGGAGACAACACCGACACACCTCTTTCTACCCAATAACGTTGTTAAGCACTACTGTGTACTCTGGTTTGAAGAGTGTGGTAAGAGAGATAAACTTAACGAGGCATTCCAACTTAGTCCTCAGGGGTAGCAACGCGTCTGTGGTCGTCTTCAGTTGGGATTTTAGTCTTATCTGGGGTGGATTACAAATATCCATGGGCGACAGTTGCCACTTGCCATCAGGTGGACTGCATGCTCGTTTACTACTCCATTATGTAAAAAAATCGCATTTGTAACCGTCTTTAGAGAGGATTCTAATCAGGCAGTGTATGCAGTCGCTGACGATCAGTTAAAAGATTTCAATGGTTATCGGACTAACTTTGTACGGTCACCTTTTAATCATCGGAGAAGTCTAATATATAATTATGGTCGCATTAATTTATCCTACAGCTGAATAGAAAGTAGGTTCAAAAATTTAACGTCACTAAATTCTTCAAACAAAGTGTTAAATGTACAGTATTACATGTTCAGATAATTACATTGTTTTACCAAATGAATGTATATGTTTCATCGCGAAAATACAACTATCTACGTAACTTATCTGTTCTTTCAAAATAAATAGAAAAGAATCAAGATACTTTTTTATTAACGGATGTTTATAATTTCTTCTTTAAACACATTCCTTCGCATCTAACGCAAGGTCCAATAAAATCCATACTCAATTTTCAGTAAAACGTTATTGGTAATTTTACTCCAATCGTGTGTTTATTACGTATTATTGCGTCAATATTTCAGGTATTTAAAAAAAAGAAAAAAGTATGAAATTGTAAAAACTTAAATTACAAGCATGCTACAATTTTTCTTTTTTATTGTATTTTAAAAGCGTATAACACCGCAGTTCCATTCGTTTTCAAAACCTGACACTAAAACAATATGTGGATTCAAACAAAACATAACGGTATTTCGTTTTACGTATTCCAAACTATAACTATTCTCGTTAACTGGATACCAATGATATGGGTGCACTGTTAAAAAGAAACAAATTTTGCTTTTTCGAGTTGTTCAGAAATCCCTTTCATTCTGCTAATTAGAAATGTAATTTGAATAATTGTAGCTCCATCTGTTTTGGTTTTAGATACGCGTAATTTATTATTGAAATGTATTAATATCTTGCCTTTTTGGTTATTATAAAGTGTTAGGATTATATAAATAACATTGAAAATAAATACGAGATAAATCCTAAAATAGCAAGAATTTAATGTATTTGTGAGTAGAGCTTCAGAATACCGTTCCAATAGAATAATAATGTTATGACTTGTTCTATATTAATTAATAGGTTTTATGCTGTAATGCCAGCATAAAGGAGATAATACACGGTAATAACTTTTTATATAGAAGTCACAAACGAGCATGTAATCCTTCTATTGGTAAGTAGAAACCGCTACCCATGGACATCTATAAATTTAACCCGGATAAGATTAGAGTGCTATCTGAGTACGGCCACAGTTGCGTTGCTACTCCGGAGGACAGAGTTGGAAGCCCGCGGATAAACGTGTCTTCCTTACCACACCCTTCAAAACAACACAACAGCGCTTAACACTGCTGTTATTAGGTAGAAATTGGTGTGGATTCTACCACCACACCACAAACGATTCTACAACCATCCAAACTATTATATTATTTACTTTTCCATGGTAAAACTATCTATAACCGAGAAGTTGTCAGACCAATTTCTGTCAAGTCTCTGCCCTAATATGTTTTAGTAAGTCAGCTTAGGCAAATGTTCCAATTTATAAGCGTATCTAAGACCGACCTCACGTTAAACTCCTATCCTCTCTGCGTTCCTAATACACATACTCGTGTCTTAAAAAAGGTAAAATTCCGATCGATATAATACAGGTAGGTAATAAATGTATCGGTCAGTGACTAAGAGGTTCGCTGTACGTTAGTGAAATATCTCAGGGCCTTAGATCCCGACCTACACATAAATCGGCGGACAGATAACATTGAAATAGTAATAGCCCTTATCACAAAGCGGCAGTATAAGACCATTGTCTACCGAAGGGTTGGTAATAAAACCAGAACTTTACTACGTAAAGTTTCCTACCACTGTACTGTGAAATAATGAGGTTTCACCACATTTACATTTTACTTAAGTGGTAGTAGACCATGGCTACGGCTCGACCGTGACTCCTATTTGTCGTACTCAAACGTGTAAATTTGCTGTTTTATTTATTTATTTATTTAAGACTCACTAACGCAGAAAACACAATAACAATTTATAAAAACAAAACATAGTGGAAGATATATCGTGTTCCCACAATTAAAGGTAAGCACAGCATACATAATCAGCTGACGCCCTAAAATATTATACAATATACTTAAAATTATAAGTTTATAAGTTAGAAGTATCACAGTATCTTAATATGAGCTTAAAATATTGTTTCTATAAAATTAAGATTACAATGAAGACATTACCCAAGAGCGGGCATGCATTTCGCTCAACAAATTGGCATAGCCATTCAAAGAGGAAATGCTGCCAGCATCTTGGGAACCCTGCCCAAAGACAACGATGGTTTTGATTTTTTATAGTAATGTTTTTGTTTTTATACTTTTGTATTTCTTTTTTATACTTGTGTATATATTGTAAATAAATTTTTGTTGTATATATATTTGTTGTAACGTATGAAATATATTCTTTATATCTCATCTTACAGTACTCTTCGCTTCCAATACAAAACAATCCTAAAGTATCATTTAATTTAGCTCGCGTGTGCGTCTCGCTTACGCACGCGATATATCTGTCAACGAGACATCTGCTCTTAATTTTATCGCGTTAATTCGCGCAAAGTGATATGGACGACAGCCTTTACCAAAACAACATAAACGTCGTACGCGTTCAAGCAAATTTCTACTTAAATGCAACAACTTAAGCACTAATTTACGTTATTATTATAAAATATCAAAATTTATTTGTCTTATAAGCTTTCCTTGTTGTAAAGGCATTTTCCAATGTACAAAGAGTATTAATTTGTCTGTAGTCAGTAAAATTGAAATATGTTTTTTTGTACTGTCATTATTATGATGTCGGGAGAAAGTCGTAAAATTATATTCTTGTATCTAAATGTCTTTATAAATATGTTTATATATAGCTGTTTGCATCAAATGTCCCGAATTAATTGACGATCTGTATGGCGGAGCGGTCATTATACAGTATCTTCTGGTAGCAAATCTTTAGTTCCGATACGTTCCGCAGAGAGGCGCTGGGAGAATGTATGGGCCAACTCGTTAACGACTATCGAATCGCTAAACGTAAAAAGTCGTACTAAGGGTCTGGCTCAGAGAGTCCGGATTTGATCGCCAGTCAGATAGATTAGTGAATTTAAATTTCTGTTCTGGGTCTACGTTGTGTATTCATGGCACCCACGACACAAGTTATATCTTAGTGTGGGGCAGACTGTAGAAAGCGTTAAAAATATTTGGTTTATAATTTTGTCTTCATCCGTCAAAATCCTTGCAACGGAAACACGTCAATTTCCGGACTAATTATGTTGATACATTATGAACAAGCTACTGAATGTTTAATCTACATGTTGTGACACTAAAGCCGCTTTGATATCGATTCGACACATATTAATGCTGATTTTATCACCATTACGCGGTTTCCAAGCCCATTGAGTGTCACACTTAAATACTGCGCCAATTTTCCTAATATTTATACATCCTGCCGACCATTAGAATCATCTAACTAATTTTACTGAACACAAAACGGCCATAAATTAAAATTTAATGTTTCCGGACGCACAAATTTGCCGCCAATGTTGCCACATTAAAAATTAATAGCGGTTTTAAAACTATTTCGCACTAACACGCGCCGACTGAGAAGGAAACGGATACAACCATTATATCATCTGAAAAACATGGAAATTCAAATGGAAATGGTCGTAAGGAAATTATAAAATTAATAATTTATGCGCTCTATATATATTTGTCTTCGATTTGGATCGTATTATTTTCTAACAAGTAGTTTGTTATGACTCTTAATTACGAAACATTCAATTATTATCCAACGTCAGCAAATACTTTTTATTTGTACGCCAAATATTTAAAACATTACAATCACATTGTATCAGTGTGTTTATAAAATACTTGCTGAAGGTCCAAGGTGGTAGAGTCCTTTGTTCCACTCCGGCGTCACCGCCACACATATTTCTGCCCAATAAATAAATGGCTTTCAATTTGTATGCGGTACTCTAAAACGTTTTCAAAAATAAATGTAGCCTATGTTATTCAATGAATGTCAATAAAAGAGACTAGGTGAAATAAACAGACAGACAAACAATTATCTTAATAATTGTTTTTGTTATAAGTATCATAAAGTTCAAACCAGAAGACCGCACTGCTTAACACTGCTGTTATTAGGCAGAAATAGATGTGGCGGTGGTGCCGCGGGAGTCGAACCCCAAAGAATTCTACCACCTTTAAAATACCTTTATTGTGATATACAAACAGACTTCAAGTGTATTTGTATAGAGTATAAATGTACTATGTGTAACAACTTCTTTCATACTTGCGCCACTTATAAACTTTTTTGTTACGACTTTCTCCTCACAAGGGGAAAAAAGATGGTTCTATTTGTCCAAAATGCTTATAATTTCTAACTTTCCTTCATTGTTACAGTCAAAGATCACCTCCAGCATTCAGACATCGAAGCAGATGACGTGGAAACAGACGACCAGACGTCTAACATGGATGACGACATCCTCACCCAGTCAGATTTGGACGAAAACGGTGACCCAAAGAGTCCAACCAGCTCCAGTTCCAAGAAGGGCAAGAACGGGTCTTCCAGGGACTCGAAGGGCGGCACCAAGCCCAGAAGGGCAAGGACAGCCTTCACGTACGAGCAGCTGGTGTCGTTGGAGAATAAATTCAAAACGACGCGTTATTTGTCAGTGTGCGAGAGACTTAACCTCGCGCTAAGTCTCAGTTTGACAGAAACTCAGGTTGGTGTTTTTTTTATGGAGTAGCAACCGAGCATGCAGTCTCGAGGTAAGGCAACTGCCGCCCATGGACACTCGTAATCTACCATAAATAAGACTGGAGCAGCTGGTGTCGTTGGAGAATAAATTCAAAACGACGCGTTATTTATCAGTGTGCGAGAGACTTAACCTGGCGCTAAGTCTCAGTTTGACAGAAACTCAGGTTGGTGTTTTTTTTTATGGAGTAGCAACCGAGCATGCAGTCTCGAGGTAAGGCAACTGCCGCCCATGGACATTCGTAATCTACCGTAAATAAGACTAGAATCCTACCTGTTCCTAAGGTAAAGTAGTTCTGTGTTTCGATGGAAGTGTGGATGCTGTCTGGCTTATGTGACCATCTTAGTCCTCAAGAGTGGTGACTCTTGTTTTATGTGGAGTTGGTTATAGATGTTTTGAAGATGTTAAACCCTTCGTTTCGACTCCGGCGGCACCAGCGTCACACTTATTTCTGCCTAATAACAGCAGTGTCAAGTACTGTTGTCTTCTGGTTTGTAGAGTGTGCTAAGGGAGACATACTTATCCGAGGCATTCCAACTTAGCAACGAGGTGTGGCCGACCTTAGGTAGGATTCTAGTCTTATCTGAGTTGCCACTTAAAATCAGGTGAACTGCATGCTCGTTCGAAACTTAATCTTATAATCGAAAAAGAAGTAATAACAACCTTATATGGCACGAAGCCGTAATATAAAACCTTATACTAATAACAGTTTTGTCTCCAGGTCAAAATCTGGTTCCAAAATCGGCGCACCAAGTGGAAAAAGCAAAACCCCGGGATGGACGTCAACAGCCCAACGGTCCCGCCTCCACCAGCTGGCGGCTTCCCCTCAGGCCACTACCCTGGAGGCCTCCTCTACTCCCACGGGGTCCCGTACCCGTTCACAGGCCCTGGACCCTACGCTCCATACTTCCACCACCTCGCGGCGAACCACCACCACACTCACAGTAGTATAGGGCACTCACACACGTGATTGTGGCAAACTCCTGAGTCCGAAGACTCCAGGGTCGAAGAGAACGATAGTGTATGAGCGGACTATTCTAGTTAGTGATGAGGAAGTGTAGAAAGTTCTAGTGCAATTCAGTTTAAGATGAAATATGAATCAATTGTGATACGTATAATAAGGCTTAATGTTGTAATATTGACTCTAGTTTTAAAAGTGCTGACAATTGTATTCCCAAAGATGAGACAGCGGCGTAGCTAGGGTATTTGCTGGCCGGTGCAGCTTGGGATTTGATGCCCTTTAAAATGGTCAAAATAATTTCAGATCAGAACACAGTAGAGTAGATATATAAATTTTAAATATAAATCAATATTTTACTTAATTTTATTTGCCTCTAGATTGTATTTTTCATTTTCATTCTCTCATTTTTCTTGTACATTTCTTGATTGATTGAAAAAATATTAGAAGAATTGATAGGCGACTATTTAGAAGCTTAACCATCGATACATCGAGACAATCGATTTTTGAGAGATTTCGAGACAATCGATTTTTGAGAGATTCGGATAATGTCAAACAGCAGCTCGTCAGTAGGGATTAAGCGATTTGATCCCTTAGTATGAGTTTTTTACGTTTAGCGACTCGATCGTCGTTAATGTAGACGACCCGCGTGGCGGAGCCACCATACCGGTCTGACACGCAGTGGGTTCCGGGTTCGATCCCCGGTCAGACAGATATCTAAATGATGAATTTAGATTTCTGTTCTAGGTCTGGATGTTTGTGTGTGTCCATGGCACCCACGATGCAGGGAATCCTAGTGTGGGGCTGTGAGTGTATAAAGCGTCTTTAAAAAAAGAATTCTAAGGCGATACGAAGTTTGCCGGGTCAGCTAGTATAACATAAAAACCATGCGCCGTAGCGAGTATAGTACTATTTATGTGTGTCCACATGTGGTGGCCATTGCCACCACGTGGGAGATATCGGTGGGGGCTCACCCATTTATTTTAGTGTCGTTGTTTGCTAATTGGGGTAACGAAATCATTTCATTTCGTTTTGCATGTGGACACGAATTTATATTTCGATGAAATTTTATACGTTTTTTCGAAGTGAATATATTTTTTTTAAAGATTTGACATATAATGAACATATTTGTGGTTGAATTGGAAAAAGTATTAAATAGAGGACACTTTGTTCTGAAGAATATTTTGTATTTTTTTCTTTTTTGACTTGGTATGACTTGGTATGGTCGTTGGTATGACGATTTGTTATGAGCGAATTTTCCTTCAATTTTGACGCAAAAACAATTAGATTGAACTGTTTTCATAAGTCGAAAAAGAGTTATTTCTACCAAAGAAGTATTCTAATTATGTTAAACATTACAAATTACTTGTAAACAACACGAAAGAAATCATTATTTCTTAAAAAGATGTAATTTTTTTTAGAAAAATAAATCATAAAAAAACGGCGCGAATTTAGCTGCCTAAAGGTTTTTTTTTTACTTTTGGAAGTATTATAATTAAAATTTATTAATTTATTGCAGCATATTGTTGTTTAACTTACGTAATTAGCGCTTCGAAAGGATAATTAATATAACAAACGTCTTACATAATAAATAATTACTAACATATGAGAATAAAAACGTATCCGCTATTTTGGGATTAAAAGTAGTTTATCACACATGGTAATATTGCCAACGCACGTGCTTTGAGTGTCTGTTAAGTATGATATATGGTATCTATGAATTATGGTGGTATGAAATATGGTTGAAGTTGGTAGACCGTCTTGTGGTTCGATTCCGGCGGCACCACTGCCACGCCTATTTTCTGCATAATAGCAAATGTTAAGAGCCGCTGTAATCTGGTAGTTTTTATTTTTATTTTTATATGATGGAGTAGCAAACGAGCTAGCAGTCCACCTAATGGTACATGGTAACTGCCGCCCATGGACATTTGTGATTCACCCCAGATAAGACCAGAATCCCAACTAAAGCCGACCACAAGCGCGTTGCTACCCCTGAGGACTATGTTGGAATGCCTCGTTAAGTTTATCTCCCTTACCACACCAGCACAGCTAACAGCAGCGCTTAACACTGCTGTTATAAGC
>DWRA01003610.1:0-11835 GCA_018250295.1 Spathilepia clonius | reverse complement strand
ACTTGGGATTTTGCGTACATGTTTGGTGTAGATGACAGTACACGATTAGCTAAACGATGTAATTTTATATTCGACATAGCAGACAATTCAAGATGGTACATCTGGTACGCATAAATAGCAGTGATAGCCTAGTGGTTGGATCACGGCATTTCAGTCTAGGGGTTCGAGGTTCAAACCCCAGGCAACACCTATGATTTGTCGAAGTTATGTGCGTATTACAAATTAATTATCGCTCGCTATAACGGTGAAGGATAACTTCGTGAGGAAACCTGCACACTTGTGAGATCTTAGAAAAAATCTCAAAAAGTATGTGAAGTCTACCAATTTGCACTTGGCCAGCGATGAACTATGATCTAACCTCTCTCACTCTGGGAGAACACCTGTGCCCCGAAGTGGGACAGTCGACGACAGCAGGAAATGTGGGGTATATCATGTGGTGATGTACCATTGTATCTTTACCAATTTATTGCTGTTTGCTAAGAAGGATCCGAAATATTTTGACATTTAAATTTTTGAATATAATATTACTATTTTCAAATTAGTACACACTGACAAATTTCATACACGTAACAAGTTACAAATATTGAAGCAGACAATACTTATAAATGTATTATATTAGCATATTCAATGTAAAATGTATTTTTGTATTACAAAGGGTTAATAAAGTTTCTTAATAAATTAACGCGGCTATTATTCCGCGAACTCTCCATTTGACATTTGCGAACTCTACGACCTTTGTGCAACGCGCCATAAAATACGAAACACGTGTACGTACTCTACAAAACAACTCTACATCGCGTTACTTCGCATTTTTGCCCGTTATTTTTTACTCGTAATTCAGCACTTGTTTCCAGAATATAGATTTCATTTCGACTCGCTTATTTCAATGAAAGTTAAAACATGTACAGATACTCTATAATTTTTTCGTTCGTAGAGTTCAGCGTTCATTCAATGTAACAATACTGGAATCGCTATTGTAGTTTTTCAAATTATTGTTACTGTAACATTAATATGTACGCGAATAAAAGATTCTAAAATATATTGTAGAGTTCAAAATTTTAATTACGACATTAGAACCATTGTCCTAAATGGACTTGCATGATCGTTAGCTACATCAACATTACATATATTTTTCTATAACACAGAAGTGGCAAATGAGCATGCAGTTGACCTGATGGTAAATGATCTCTGACTCCCGTGAACATCTATAACTAATTCCAGATAAGTCTAGAGTCCTACCTAAAATCAGCCACACATGCTTTACTACCTGTGAACTAATCGAAAATGCCTCGAAAACCCTTCAAACCGGAACACAGCAGCGCTTTATACTACTGTTCTTATTCTGAACTAGGCGTCGTGGTAGAGCCGCCGAAGTCATACACAAAGACTCTACCATCTCTAAAAATAAAACTCGACATCCCAAAAACCACGTAACAGTGTATCTAACAATACATACACCTTGTTAAATTCAATGAACTCATCAGATCAGCTCTACCTCGGAGCTTAATTAAAATACATAAATAACTGTTTGCGACAAATGGGACCAATACGGTATCAAAGGGTGTGACTTCACTTTGATGTGCGTGCGTATGTAATGAACTAAATGTAGAGTAATGTAGAGTATATTGTAGAGTCTTGTGGAACCTCGTGTCAGACGTTGGTATGACATAAACTGTATTTATATATGTGATGGAATTTTCCATCGCAATAGTTACGAAATGTAGGGCAAGTTCACAGTGTAGTAGTAAATTTTCCCATCATTACCAAGTCGTTTCTATTCCACTGCTTATATAGGTCTTCTCTTTAAAAAGATTTAGGCTATAGTCCACAATGCTGGTCATGTTATGTTTGATGAAATTAACACACCTTAAAAACTTTGAGTCTCAGAAGCATGTTGGTATCATTATCATTCTTGATCGTTAAATAAAGAGATAACTTCAATCAGGAGTCCGTGCGTTTCGGACCCTGAACCTACCACCTAAACCGCTGCTATCAATGTTTTTGATTACCTAATTCATCATTATTTTTAAATCAGTAGACTTTCAAATACATATACATTTATTTAGTTTTGCTTGACTGCAGCTCTTCACTACAGCAATTGTTTTGAAATGAAACTTTTTTATAATATGTTTTATTTGATAAAAAATAAAAACCATATTTCTACTCCCTTCACAGCTACACAAAAACACGTGAACACACGTAGTTCACACATTGAAACGTTGCAAACCAAACATGTTTATGTACAGCACAAACATCAAACAGACAAGGGTAGAGCAGTAGCTCTACGGACAAATGTTCCGCGTGACGACTTCCATCCAAAGCGGTCGATGCTCACACCAAAGGTCCGAATCTGAGCAGCTTACCCTAGATTAGTTCGGTACTAACAATTTCCGGTAAAGAAACCTCCTCTGATCGAATGCTTTAAATATTTCACGTGACCTCAGTAGACCCCATCAAGAACGAGGTTTCTTTGATCTTTATATGATGTATAATAAAATTCACACATAAACTAAACAAAAACGCATAAGTTTTAATCAATGTTCCACACGTTTAAGTATTACGTTATATAACCGACCGCGCATGATGCTCGCGTACTTGAATCTCGATAAACACACGCACACACTCTTACTTAATCTAAAGAGAGAGGGAGACAAAGTCGCATGTGGAGCACAACGCTTTTTTTTCCCGTGACCATTTTTTAGTTTAATTCATACCCCAAACCGCGCTTATTCGAAAAACCTTAGTAACATATATATTGTGTTTCTACTTCAATAAAAACGGGTAATCTTTCAATACAACACGACATATGCACATCTAGTCAAACAGATTCAAACGTTGTAAGCCAAACGTGTATGTACAGCACACAAACATCAAACAGACGAGGGTAGAGGAACAGTTCTATGGACATATGTTCCACGTGACGGCTTCCACCGAAAGCGGTCAACGCTCGCATCAAAGGTCCAAATTCCGGCAGCTTACCCGGATTAGTTCGGTACTAACCATTCCTAGCAAACAAGCCTTCTGATTGAATACCTTAAATATTTCACGTGCTATTGACAAAGCCTAGAATTTGGTATCGCTAATACGATGTTATGAGAACACTTGATTGGAAATACAGGGAATACAGTTCCAACTGGTTATTTCGGTGACCGCGGCGACTCGACAATGGAACCGCTAATGCTGTACGTGACACGAATCTACGTAGGATTTGCCAACGTTCGTTAATAATAATTAGCTGTTGTAGCCTGGTTGAAACTCGATCACGCAGTTGAGGGGTCCGAGGTTCAAACTCCAGCCATCTAAATAGTAAGTAGCCACTACTGCCTGGACAACTGCAATCAACCCAAGATAAGATTAGTTTCCTGAGGTCAGCTACAGACGCATTGCTTCTCCTGAGGTCTAACTTGGAATATCATTACTAAGTATGTCTTCTTTACCACACCCTTCAAACCGAAACAGCAGCGCTTAACACTGTTATTAAAAGTAACAAATAATTATTTTTAAAAGTAACCACAAAGGACATGAAAAGTGGCAGGAAACAATATTTTACTAAATTGTTCCTTTTTTGAAATGTAACCTTTTAAATGGTATCAAAACCAACCAGATACAAGTGCTACAGCCAAAGAGATTTTATTTAAAAATTATACAGACTATATGCGAAAAGACTTTTTATTACAAGACATATCTTCAGTTAATCTTCAGTAACGTAACGTTATTTTACATCCAGATTGAGCCGTTGAATTACGCCAATAATCAATCAAGGGCCCAACAATTAAATCTAAAGGGTATATATCTATCTTCGAGCTTTTTACCTGACCTTAACCCTCCAGTGACGAGGGTGCAACCCCGAGGACGAATTCGTCCCAACGGGTTAGACGTATCTCTATTTACGCGGGTATCGTATTTGGTATCTTCAACTTATTTTATTGGTGGGATCCGCTAAAATGGAATATAAATATCTTTTTCTGACCGTTGTTATATTTTGGGTGAGGTGGAGAGAAAAGGAAAATTTTTACGGGACAGATTTCGGTGGATTGGTTGAGATTGTAGATGTATCCGGGTTTGAATATAATAGGCTTACAAGGTGCCATGATTAATTTTAATTTCACATGCAGTAGGGCATGGTAGAAGCTTTTGGTTGGACTGCAAAGGTACCACCGCCACGCCTAATTCTACGTAACAGTAGCAGTTTAAGCGATATTATATTCTGGTTTGTATGATGTTCTACGGGAAACGCACTTTTTATAGGCTTTCTATGTAGCTCAGGGATAGCAACGCTGCTGTAGCCGACTGTAGCAGGATTCCAACCTTAACTGGAGTTGATTATAGACGCAATACGCGAGAACAGCCACTTACTATCAAGTACATGCTCGTTTGATACTGCTATCGCAGATGAAAGTCATATAAAGATTTAAGTATAAGTGAACAGGCCGACAAACCCTACGCTAGTTTAATTATAGCTGTATGCACTAAACGCAACACAAGATCGATTTTCAATAAGCGATTACTTTTGAAGAAAAATCCCAGTCCATTCATCCACTTTTTACACCACAAACATTGACAAATACCGCAAAATCCGTCACCAAGAAACCTATTAAAGGGAGCAGTAAATATATTTGCACATAACTCTGCCAACTGAACCGTAACCTTTTACTCTAAAACCTCCAATACTTCAGCGTTCAGCGTTCAACTCCACACCCGTTTTATAGAATACAAACAAATTCCATTAAGCCGTAAACAATTAAGCTCGGAACTCGTGGGAAAGTCATTAGCGAGCCGAATAACAAACTTAAAGAATTGCGCTAAGGTTGCCACGCTTTACGAGCGTTGTGGGACTGTCCCACATTTATATTGGGTAAATATAACATGGATCAATTGTCCACGTATTTACAAACGTGTTGAATTGATGACGTAGAATATAATAAAAAGAACTATAGAGATACTGTACATATATGTGGCGTCTTTCCGCCAGTCATTAAGAAATGGCGCCACTGCATTTTGAATCACGCTATCAAAGTTTTCTTAACATTATTTATATATATATGTACTTCGAACTGAGAGTGTCGATAGCCCGGCGGGAGATCTCCGTCTGCCAATTATGCATGCATGCATATGCTCTACGAACTAATAACTTTCTTGTCTTATTAGAGTTTATTTTATATCTTACGAGTCTCATATAAGACCGCAACAAAGTACTACCATTATCCACTGCTCTGGCCGAGTGTAAGTTAGACTTCATATACCTTCTGAGAGCTTCCTGTTTTCAAAGAACTGTCAAGTATATAACATTCTTCACGATATATTCCTTTAACGTTTATAGCAATCGATAATTAATATATAATACGCATATAATTTTGAAAAATCAAAGCATGTCGGGTGTTTGAACATTGGACTGGAGGGCTAAGATTATCGCTTCGTATACGTCAGCCACATGCAATAACAATTCAGCACACAATTACAACACAACACGGGCAAATGTTTGAAAATAACTTGATACCAAACAACTCGGAACGTTTTTAATCAAACCGTCGCTTTTGAAACAGTAACAATACTCGAATTAAAAATTAGATTCGTTTGAACACAATACAGGTTTGGTGCGATATTTAATTAACTCTGTTCATTCTTTTGTGCGATATTTCGGTCGTTATTCGGAATGGAGGAAAACGGTTTTTTGCTATACTTGTATATTTATGTAATTTTTTGATCATCACGGGTTTTATATAAATATTTTATAACTTTTATATCTAAGTATATTATTTATAAAGGTAGTTACTTGCCTGTACAAAGGTGTAAGCCTTTTAAACAGGTTATGGAGCGTAAAGTCTACTAATCCGTACTTAGCCAGCCCCGTGGGCAATAGCCTAACTCCCCTCTCTTACACATTGAGTGCGAATCGGTAGAGTACACACAACACGCAGAATTTTTTTAAAACACACAGTTGTGTAGGTTTCTTCGCGATGTTTTCCTTCGCCGTTAAAGCAAGTGATAATTAAAATCTAACTCGCACATTTTGAGAAATCAGTGGTACGAGCCTAGGATTCGATCCACAGACCCCCGATAGAGAGGCCGAGATTGAACCACTAGGAGTGGCGCCGGCACCGGCAGCTCCACTTTGGCAAAGGGAGATCTCCTGCCGGGCTAGGTGATCATGCCCGGGGAGCGGACGTGCCCCGACAGTCTCAGTTCGGAACTTGTATACCAGATGTTGAGAAAACTTCGACAGCGTGATTCAGAATGCAGTGGCTCCATCTCTTGATGAGTTGCGAGAAGTCGCCACAAGGTTGTCACATATACATGGTATTTGATATGGATATATGTTTCGTGAATAATTGCGTATAAAAGGTACTACAATATTATATAACGAGCACAAAGTATCAACAGTTAATATACTAATAAACATAGTACTACAATTTTTCCCGAACATAAACCTGAAGAAAAACAGAAACAATATCATTCTACGCGTGAAAAAGCTCTCCGGTTATTTTACATAAAACCCTATAAGTATAACACCAAAAATGTTCCCCAACCAGAAACTTAAACAACAATGTAGACAATTTCGTTACACGCGTGAAAAAGCTCTCTATAACGAACACAACAAAAACATAACAATAAAACTAACTAAACTCCGGGTGCCTACAAACGAAGCAAGTTGGAGCCAGGTCGCTAATTTAATAACAAATTTCGCCGCCAAGCAGCCTGAAAATTTATTGAAAGGGAACTTAGGTCACTCCGAATCTAACCGTAACGAGTTTTGTTGTTTGTCAAACTGTGAGGGAACTTTCTAATTTTTCCACTCCCTTCGCTCTTGTGTTACGTTTTAAGTTAATGTTGGAGTAGAAAGAAATATATTTAAAGGTGACGCCCTATCAGTAGTTACGATGGTGCCCTTATGCGTGGGTAGTCGGGCGAGGAGACCAGGACGTAATAAAAGGTGTTTACAAAGGTTTAGATACCGACCGATTTAATTTTAATTTATAGCTTAATTAGTAAAATTATAGTAATCAATTTGCATTTCACCGGAACACATGAGCTATGCACGCTTTTCTCTCAGCCCGTCGCCATAGCAACCAATTCACATTCTAGTTGCTCTCCCCAGTACTCGGTGTTATGCCAGTAAATAATATCAACTAAAGACTTTAACGAACAAGAGCAGATAAGATCATACTTATAACGAGACGTAAAATGTAGAAACCTTCGTAATTCAACTCTGGATACACCACACCAACACCACATCTATTTCTGGCTAATAACAATTAAAAAATGAAAAAACTGTATGGCTTTGTTTTGGTTTTAAGAGCATTCCTAGTTAGTCCTCAGAAGTAGGAGAACGAGTTTGCAATGTCAAAATGACAGCGTTATACTGAATACATATGAAAGAATAAACATATAAAAACAATTATAACATTTTTGTCTTTCTTTTCATCTGTTTTATCTGGCGAATCCCTAAAATGGTAAAACCGCTTTTCACGGGACTTTCATAGCAAATATCAGCTTATTTTGTAATTACATTTGGCCTTTGATACTAATGTACGCTCGTAAATAACATTTTCCACTAATTATATTGGATGGGTATGGATATATCTAATTTTAGTTCTGTTAGGTCAACTCCCAGACGACCTCTGGTGTTCGATAACCTAAACCATAGCCATAACACTGATTACGGAGAAATCCGTTCAAGACTGTGGGGGCGGCGCGCCCTACAAACACGGATCGGAAGACTGGGCCTGACGTTGCGAGCGTATGGCGTAAGATAAAAGCAATTGCGATTTAAAATATGTAACAATGTTTTGCAATTTTATTTAGATTTGTCGTTGTTGTGACTTAGTGTTACTCCTGACTATATTAAGTTTTAAAAGATATAGGACATATTAAAGTAAATGTTTTGTTTCTGCGTTGTTATGTTTACGTCTGGATTTTGGTTCAATATGTGTGAGAAATTGAATGTATTGTTGTTTGTAAATTTACTTAAACCTCAAGTCAAACGTGTGCTAACGGCATTTTTAAACAAAGCATAGATGTGTAACATCGGTGGTTGATCCTAGCGTGATCATACATGTAGAATTTAACTAAACCAGTACACAGTCATAATTATTAATATTATGTAACATAAAGAAAAATACAGCAGCTAAAATACTTCCAAGCAAGGTATCTGGCAAAAATTTTTATTTATTTTTTTAAAATTGAATTACAGGTTTTTATATTTACATGTATATATTCTTTGTATTTGTATTTTCTATATTCTTCATGGATCTAATGTTGGTTTCAATATAGGGTTGATTAGTGTAACATATGACTATGAATAGATACGGTTACTACGACTCAAATCTACCTGAGTTTATACAATTGCGCTCATTATCTTGCACGTGACAATAATAGTTAAAGTAAAATTATGACATTCCTGTTCAAATCACGTGTGTAAAATGAAGAACAGAAACCTGTATCATCCTGCAGGGGGCCACCATCACATTAGGTCAGGGTTACAACCCGCTGACCTCTTACCACTTGGCGCAAACTCGGCGTACTTAAGACGCGCGCGTGATTATGTCAGGTCACGTGTCGGGCCTAGTCGGAGCAATACGCCTCTGCGATTGGTAGGATTTTTATGCTAAACATCTTTATCAGTAAAAATGCTACCGAAATATATAAAACGTACTGCAGAACTTCTCGCGGAACCGGATTATAAGAGATATGCGAATATGACGTAGGGTTACGAATATTTTACGTACATTACAATGTGCGTAATGTTGTCAAAAAGTAAATGAGATATAATATATTACGTGTATGATTTGGTATATTATCGTGTGATGCACAAAGATATGTTTATATCATATTATTTTTTATTGTGATTAATTTCAGTCTGTATTATGAGTTTAAAACAGTGGTCTGACTGATGCAAAATAATGTTTAAAAACATTTTTTTTCCATGTTGCATACAAACATACCCACTTTTATTTAGTCTGCAAGTGTTATGAAACAGATATTCACGATAAAGTTTAAAATTATGTGATCTTTAAGTAGTCACTGAGACCAAAAAAAAAGTAACAGCACACTGAAATTTAATTTTTAAGGTTATATATCCAAATGATAATAACAGGACCCAATTTAGTAAGTCTCTGCCTGTCCTTCCGTCCGTTTATCACAGAGCTCTATATTTCAATCGGTAATTGGAAGACAATTCACATTTTTATATACTTCTATAGCTGCCACAATCATAAATGTAAAACAAATTTAGGTACGCTTGTTTTTTTTCATTTTTGCTATTTCTAACGGCGATATAACAACAAAATTAAAAAGGTTTTTAAAATGTACGGACAAATATAGAGGTCAACATAAATTCACATTCAATACATCATATGCTATAATACTACCATTCAACGTGCCAATATTCAGTGTATAATCATGGAGTAACATTAACAAGGCATATTATTGTTTCATGAGCAATAATTGTCATATTGAAGCCTAATGATATGTTTCATCACACCACAATATGATTCCGTATTCAATGACAAGGACCAGTGTGATATCAGAACTAAATCTCTACGCAAACTGTACGTAAAACTTACAAATTATGACTACTTGTAAAACTACAACTGAAGGTGGCAGAATTTTGTAGTTCGGCCTTATAACCACAATATTAAGCGCTATTATCTTATGGTTTGAAGGTTGGGGTTAGAAAGATACTCTTTCCGAGGCGTTTCATCGTCAACCCATTACTGTTCCACTGCTGGGCACGGGTCTCCTCTCAGAGTGAGAGCGGTTAGTGCGAATTGGTAAACTTCGCACACTTTTTGAGAATTTTTTTTTACAAAGTGTGCATGTTCCTTATGATTTTTTTCTTCACCAATAAAGCAAGTGATAATTAATTTATAATGCGCACATAACTTTGAAAAATCAGGGGTGCGTGCCTGGGGTTCTAACCTCGAACGACTGAAAGGCCGTAATTTAACCACGAGGCTACCACTGATATACTAGGCTATCTCTGCTGTTCTAAGGTGTTTAGTCATTAAGAATAAACAACGATACACCGGTAATACTGATAACAATCAGTAATTTCCGTGTTTATTACCAATATGAAGCACGGATCTGTTCTCAGAATTTAAAAGATTTTTTAATTAATATAGAAGTAGCCAACGAACGTTCAGTCTAATTGATAATAAGTGGTCACTGCCGACTATAGCCATCTACAATCAACTCCAGATAAAATTAAAGTTCTACTTAAAGTCGACTACAGATGCATTCCTACATCTAAGGACTAAGTTGGAATACCTTAGATAAACATATCTTCCTTACCACATACTTAAAAACAGATTGAAGTAGTGCTGTTATTATGCAGAAACAGGTGAGGTGGTGCCACACCATTCCAACCACAAAAGGTTCTACGCCTTTCCGACAAAGATAACCTAAACTTAGTTCAATTTACTTTACAAATACATTACTGTCACCGGTGCAACGAACGTCGCAAGCGAAAGTTAGTGGAGATAAAACAAATGAACGTCTTAGGTTGTTCACAAATTCACCCCCATCGAAGGGGTGTAATTAATTCACTCCGCTCGTTGTGAATGCGAGCGTCGAACAACAGTGTCGCGTTCTTAAAATTGTAGAGCAAACGCAATCAACTGCCGTGACTCCTTTTGAGGGTCCAAAATATAAGAAAAAGCGGGTATTTTAATTTTTACATAGTTAAGATGATATTTTGTTATAAGATGCAAGTAACAATCTAGCATATAGTCCATTTGATGGTAAGTGGTTATTGCCGGCCATAGACATATTTAATCAATGCCCGATTAGACTAGAGTCCTGTCTGAAGTCAACCACAGATGCCTACCCCTGTGGACTAAGTTGGAACGCCTCAGATGAGTATATCTCCCTTACCATACTCTTCAAACCAGAATACAGCAGCACTTAACAGTGTTGTTTTTGAGCATCAATAGGTGTGATGGTGGTGCTGCTGAAGTCTACCTACGATAGGCTCTACCACCAGTAAAATTACATGACATGTTGTTGTTGATACTTGATAATTTTATTTTATAGAACTGAAGTAACAAACGACCTTATAGTCCACCCAATAGAAAATGGTAGTGACCACTTGCTATTGGTGTATAAGTGGTCACCCATAGACACTCGTGATATCGTGTTCATAGATACGTTACTGAGAACTAAAGTGGACGCCCCAAATCTAACAAATAACCCTCAAACAGTTAACATGATTTTTGTTTTTATATGTTGGAGTAGGAAACAGATATGCAGTCCACCTGATGTTAAGTGGCAACTGCCACCCATGAACATTTGTGAGTCATTTCAGATAA
Organism: Spathilepia clonius; assembly: GCA_018250295.1. Taxonomy (NCBI): domain Eukaryota; kingdom Metazoa; phylum Arthropoda; class Insecta; order Lepidoptera; family Hesperiidae; genus Spathilepia; species Spathilepia clonius. The sequence continues at coordinate 529 of DWRA01003610.1, read as the reverse complement.
GACCAGAATCCCAACTGAAGTCGATCATAGATTCGTTGCTACCCCGGAGGACTAAGTTGGAATATCTCTTTAAGTTTATCTCCTTTACCACACCCTTCAAACCAGAAGATAGGAGCGCTTAACGCTGCTGTTATCAGGCAGAAATATGTGTGGCGGTAGTGCCGCCGGAGTCGAACTACAAAGGGCTTTACCACCTTCAAAACATGATCTTGGATTCTTCAAAACAGAATGATGCAAAAAGAGCTGTTTCTCTCATTCTCTGTTCTATTGTTCTACTCATTTGCAAGTATCCAATAACGACGTTTACTTTCTCCTTTTCTGCTAGGTTTATTTATAAAAAAGTTATATGCAATAACTTCTGGTATACCAAATGTACCAAAATGTACCAAAGCGATCATTGCGGATGACATCCTATAGGTAAATGTACTGTACTAAAATGTAAGTGTGGCGAATTCCCGCAACTCATCAAGAGATGGCGCCACTGCATTCTGAATCACGCTATCGAAGTTTTCTCAACATCTGATATATA
>DWRA01003609.1:0-11836 GCA_018250295.1 Spathilepia clonius | reverse complement strand
CGCTGAGGGTAGTTCTGTGAAGCAGTGAGGCAGGAATTGGTTGACGGTGACAACGGTAGCTTTACGTTGAGGTTAGTTTTGTTAGTATTGAAAATTGGAATATGGATAAGTGCCACTTATTTCTGCCTAATAACAACAGTGTTAAGCGCTGCTGTCTTCTGGTTTGAAGGGTTTGGTAAGGGAGATAAACTTAATAAGGCGTTCCAACTTAATCGTCAGGGGTAGCAACGCATCTGTGGTCGACTTCAGTTCGGATTCTGGTCTTATCTAGGGTGGATCACAAATGTCCATGGGCGGCAGTTGCCACTTACCATCAGGTGGACTGCTCGTTTGCTTCTCCATCATATAAAAAAAAAATATGAAGCTTGCTATGACGGCGAAGGAATACATCGTGAAGAAACCTATATAACTGAGAATTCTTAAAAAAATATTCTCAAAGCTGTGTGACGTCTACCAATTCCCTCTTGGTTAGCGCTGTAGACTATGGCTTAACCCCTCTCACTCTGAGAGGAGACGTGCCCAGCAGTGGGACAGTAATGGGTCGAGGACGAGGTCGAGGTCGAGGATAATAAAAACTTTTTATATAGGCTACTTAATCTAATTAAAAAGAGGAAATGACACATAATTACACACAACATTAAATCATCAAATTATACAGTAGCCACGAATACCTAAGATTCATCTGCATACTTTTCTATTAACAGTCCGTAAAATGATAATGACTCTCAATCGTACGTAACAAGATAATCTATCTTATTCTGATTTTACTCACGATTCCATTCAAACAATATTCAAATGACATTCGATCTCTGTGGAGAATCATTAGTTATCTGTGGTAATCGATAGTTAAAATATAATCTGTTAAAAATCATACAGGACGTTCAAGAAGATCAATCCAGTTTTTGCAATTATAAATGCAATACAATTAACACATAAAATTATCGAGCCCAGGCGTTCACCCTTCTTTGACTGTATCTCAGCCGTTCAAAAAGTGGGAGGGACACTATATATGGTGATGGATAGAAGCACACCACACAACCGGTCTTCGGCGTCGGACGAAGACACACAGCAACATGAAGTACTTGGTGAGTTGTTCGTGTGAAGTGGCAGTGTGCAGTGTTAGAAAAAGTTACAAAAAAAAATCCGCGCTTCCGGTCATTTTAAATTCTTTTTACATATCCGATCTTGTCGAAATATTAGCTTAGTTATTTCATCTCCTCCTTAATTTGCGGTTGTTGCTACCAATAGTGACTAATTAAAGCGGTGATTTAATTTTACAACCATAAATAAAATAATTACGTCGTATAAATAATATTTTGATTTATTTATTTTCAAAATAATATTCTTTTATTATTTTCAAAATAATGTTCTTTTATTATTTTCAAAATAATATTCTTTTATTATTTTCAAAATAATATTCTTACAACCTAATCAATTATGTTTGTAATATTTATTCGGTAAATAAACACATATTTTTTTACAATTGTGATATTTTTACGAGCTTTTTTTATATGCTTAAATTAAAAAATATTTTAATAATTTATTCAGCCTAAAAAATAAAAGTGAAATGAAACAGGTTTTAATGTAATTCAATGCGATAATTAGGTTGCTCTCATTTAACAGTCTCAACAACAAAATCTCGTTACGTTAAATCGGCAAAATTTTTAATTATAACAACAATTAAAATAACTCAAAACTCGTCGATTACATAAGCATTACGTACAAAAACGCGTTTTACAACAATTCTTTTACACTTTCGAAGAATATTTAATAACTAAGAATAAGTGGTTCTCATGGCTTAACTTAACTGACGGTTCACGTAACAAAGATTTTAACTACGTTTCCTTAACAGCACCGACATTAATTTTCTAAACAGGGCAACAGGTAGTATTTTTCTTTTCACTTTCTGTCCAAACGTGAAAGCACCTTAAAGTATAGGAGATACACTACGCTTACAAATTAGAATAATTGAAATCGTTTTACTCTACATTGCTTTTACGAATTTCGACTGCATTTTGATATACGCAGAAAATTGTTAGTCTCCGCTAGAATTAATAAATACTTTAATGTTAGAATGTCTTGTCGTAATATTCGTTGATAAATTATAATAACTCTTGTAGGCACCGTTAAAAGTAATGTTGCTTAAAAATTAAGTGATTTTTAATGTTATTTTGTTATATGGAACTAAAGGAAAAATCTTAATATTTTGTTTTAAAAATCTGTACCTTAAAATAATACAAAAATATTCACGACGAATAGATAATCTCTTTCTTTTGAGATTTCAGCTAAAAAGGGCAAGATTTGTCTAAAAGGGTAATATACCAGTGTACCTTAAGGCGAAGCACAAAATAGGTGACATAAAAATGTTTATTAATTATTATTAAGAACAACTGTAGCTAATTAAATAATATAATTTTTTTATTGAATGGTACATTTTGTATCTCATATGTTACAACAAATATATATATATATACAACAAAAAAATATTTACAATATATACACAAGTATAAAAAAGAAATACAAAAATATAAAAACAAAAACATTATTATAAAAAATCAAAAACATCGTTGTCTTATAATTATGTCTATTGTAGCTATTTTACATTGTAAAAGTAGACACATTTCTGATTGTTCAAAATATTCACACAAAATAACAATAGAAAAGTTACATAAAGCTAAAATACCAAAGTCGTGTTCATAATATTCAAATGACTTTACACAATATTCATGTTTTATTCAATATCATATTCAATTCAATATAAATATTGAATAGACATTTTAATAATGCACTGTTTTACGGACACGATATATTTTATACGACCAAATGAGAAATAACCATTAGAAATGCAATCAAAATTAAAATTTAAAACCGCGATTACTTAATCAAATTTGCTGTATGTTAAAGAATGATATATTGCTAATTTATGCAAATCTCTTTCCGAGATAGCATTTTAATTACAGAAATAAACATTTTGATTGACGTATTTATATGGAATCAAATTTACGAGAGGTGTAAAGTGTAGGTCGTGTAGAAGAGACGTATGCGTGTGGTCGAGAAATCTATATGTAAATGGCCAAAGACAAAAGATTTCGTTCCTTTTTTGTTTTTTTTTTTTGGTTGCTTTTTGACAGTTGACTAGCTATGGCATTTTAAATAAACCTAAAGTTACTTCGAATTTTAACCATAGTGTGAACCAGGCAACAGTTGCCACTTACCATTAGGTAGACTGCATGCTCGTTTGCTAGTCGATCATAAAAACACGTTGTGGCCTCCGGCGCTTCTGACTCCTACGTCCAACAGCGTTACCATGGGTTTTTTACGTTTAGCGACTCGATCGACGTTAACGAGGTGGCCCATACTTCTAGCAGCGCCCCTCTGCGGACCGTATCAGAACTAAAGAAGTTTTGTTAGAAGTTTTGTTTTGTATGGGCCAACTCGTTAACGATCAAGTCGCTAAACGTAAAAAAACTTATGGTAAGGGTACAGTTGCATAAATGGCACGCGTGTTATGACATACGCGGATGAATGTATTCCAAAGTAAACTGTTAATCAACTAATCAGTCAATGTAACAAAGTTTGAGCATCACTGGGCAGTGTAATGGTTATTTGATGGTTACGCTTCAATAACTGTGATGATATGTAACTTGTTATTGATGATACTGTAATGTTTATTGTGTAATTATTATGATGATTGATAATATCATAAAAAGTTTAATGAAAAGTAGTTAACGGTAATCCAATTAAGAAATAGAGTTAAGTGCTATTATCAACTCTATATAGAGTTAAGTGCTATTATTAACTCTGTATAAAGTAAAGTAAATTAAAAAAAGAACTTAATAAAAATAATTAATAATACAATAAATAAAAATTAAATATGAAATAAAAATAGCAATAAATCAATAATGATACAAAGTGACTTAAAATTTATTTTTATATTTTTTTTATATATTTAAGCTAAAATGCTTGCCTACATTTGTATGTTACATGTATTATCTGTGGATGTTCTAAAGCTAAAAGTAGGCTAAAAACAAAGTTAGTAATTTCATTTTTTCCCCAATAACAATAGCGTGAACATTCGTAGTGATTCAGTGAAATTTAACTTTCTCAAACTCTGGTTTAGAAGATTACAAACCATGTATGTGGTTTGCAATCTTAACTATCGTAATATGAAGACGTGTTTGTTTTCTAGTCATTGCATTTAATCTGTTAATACCTTAAGCTCTTTACACACTAATAATTCTACTGTCATTAAAGATTTTAAACGAAACATTTTTTTAATTGGTCATTAATATTTTGGTACTCAGGACATTGTTGAAGACATATAGTTTTTTTATTTCATTTTCATTTTTTTTACTTTTTATTTTATGCGACGTAGTCTAAAGAATTAACTTTATTTATAAACATTTAGTATGTATTCCATTTGAATATTTTCAATAACTCGTACAAAGACGCTAGTATTAAGCGATTATATATCGGTAATGTATTCTTTGCTTTACTCTTACTATGGAAATAAAAAAACAGTATTACATACAATTTACATTATTAACTCTAAATGCGTATGTCACAGTCACTTTAGAACGATTAAAAAAAAACAGTTCGCCATTCAAACGGTACAAACATCGTAGAGGTAAACGACACGCTTGTAAACAATTCTGTTACTCTTTGCATTACTACTATACAAAAAATAGCAGCATATTTTCCCTTACATAAATTTTATATGATTAACTCTAAATACATATGAATCACAGCCACTTTAAAACGAGTTCGATAACAAAATCGCAATTCAAACGGCATAAAAACCATAGAGGTAAACGACATGCATGTAAACAACTCTCTAGCGCCGCGTCCGGAAGCATTAGTCGAGCAATGTCACTAGTCGCACTGATGGATTTCCTGCCACATCTCGTACTCACTTTCACTGCGTGGATGTAATCTATGTTTGTTTGTTTTGTTCTATGTTTTATGTTTGTTCTAAATTTAAATTTGTTGCGTTTTTGTTTAAGGAACGTGATTTGAATTTGTAATTAATGTTGTTTTTTGTAAATTAATGGATGTTGCCAGTGGTCGAAACTTGATTATAATTATTATTGTTTTTTTTAATTCATCATCAAACAGAAAGATACTGAAGTGTCTTTATTTAGTTAAAACTTAGACTAGCTATATCCGTGGCTTCACTCGAATAACAAAGGCTGTACCGTAGGGAGAGAAGCGTGAAGTTAAAACCTTCCTCAATAAATTAACTTTTCAATTCAACTTTTTAAAATCGATTTAGTGCTTACATACAAACAAAACTTTCATTAACTAAATAATTTTGTTTTTATGAATGACAATTACAAGTAACATATTACTAAAGGATATTGCTATGATATATAACATCCATTATAACATAAAAGATGTAATCTTTTGAAATCTATTCAAATTAAAATAATTACAATGCAAACATAATTTCAACAGAAAATGCTTAAAAAGCGTATCATCCAGTCACTGCAATATCGAGATAAAATATTTGAAATATTACAAAATAACGATATGTTATGAAAAGCGGTAGTTATATTCGTAATATGCACATGGTTTAATATCTGGGTTAATTAAACTGTTACAAACAATAGCGTGCTCTGGAGCAATCATCTTGTGCATTGTTTTGCAAAGAAAATATGGTATCGAAGTGTTCTATAGTAAAAAAACCTGGTTAACACATTGTCGAGTCAACATAAGGTTACATATATGAGTATGTAAGTTGGACCTACTTATGCAAACAGGAACCAATCCACACACATGCCAAAATCATTAAAAATGTTGATGATTTTCAATAATATTATATTTGTATACTTAGAACAAATTATTACGTGCACTATTGTAAATAGATTTTATTCAAAATAACCTAAAATTTTACAGTATGCAAAATTTTGTCAAACATTGACTTTTCTCAACACTGTCGTTGTGTGGATTGGTTCCTGTTTGCATAAGTAGGTTCAATTAAAGTACGATTTTTTTCATATTTGTAACTTTATTTTTGTCTATGGATTTACTGATCAATATTTGAACTCTGCAGTTTTGTTCATAACTAAAAATCTAAGCTAGATTAAGTTCATTAGTAAGGCAAGCTCTCTAAATCTTTGACTTAGTTCTAACTTAGAGTTTAGAACTTTATCAGCTGCTCTACATCTTGCTTCCGGAGCGAAAGAGTATTATGTAACAGTGACAGAGTATTAAAACAAAAGTTAATGCATTTTCAAAGACAATATTAACATTTGATTTAGAACTTATTGTTTTATACGCGATAAAAATCATAATGATCATTGTATAACAGTTGGACTTCGAGCTTATTAGCAGGTAAACTTCAATAATGTTCGTATAACTACAACTCTTCTACTTTTATATGATGGAGGTAGCAAACAAGCGTACAGTCCTTCTGATGGTAAGTGGCAACTGTTGTCCATGGACATCTGTCTTCTTATAGTGCATCTTCACACTTGAAGGTTTGCCGTCAGTTTGTAGTATTCCTCCCGGACTCTTGCGAGGCGAAACAACTCTTCGACGGAGTAGATACCGGTATCTCTGATGTTCCTCAGCCACGGACATCTGTAATCGATCGCAAATAACATAAAAATCCCAGCTAATATAGGTCACAGGTTCGTTGCTACTCTTGAGGACTAAGTTGCTATGTCTCGGATATGTTAAGTATGTATTTTACCAAACCCTTCAAACCAGAAGCGTTTAACGCTGTTGTTATTAGGCAGAAATAGTTGTAGCAGTGTTATAAACTTTCCAACATTTCTCAATTCTGTAGTATGAGATAGTATCAACTAAACGAGAGCATTTTGTAATGCCTTACGTTTAGTGGTTGTCGTAATAACCCCATTAATAATATGCATTTATTAAATGTAATGCGCTTTGAGAATTTAAAGACCAATTAAAATCCGTCGTGTTGTAATGCTAAGTGGCGGTAATACTTGTTAATAAGTAATTGGGAGGATGCGTTTTTTGTTTTATTATAAGCATTAGGTTTAGTTGTATGTTAAATGTGATATTTATTTTATTGCAATTAATTTGAAGCCCACTTTTACGATATTATAATTTCATTGACTATAGTAATAATTAATTAATTGATCAGTTGATTGTTTGTCCGCATTTTAATAATCATTTCGCATAGTCCAGAAGTTATCGGCTCTAAAATATATATTTTCTTTTGTTTTGCGTTATTTTTAACATGTGTGTAATACTCCAATAATTGGATTGGAAATTTTGCAATTTTTAAATTCTGTTTTAGGTCTGCACCGGTTAACTGTAGCAATTCATTCCATATTTGAGAAATATGTCGTAACTATAAATATATTTTTTTGTTTCACTTTTAACTAACCACAAAAATAACCTCTTTATTGAGAAAACTTTTAATAAATGCGTCCACGTTTAATCATGAGCAGAAAGTTGGTCTTATTAATTTTAAACACAAAAACAAAATGCAACTATTACGTCTCAATTACGTGTAAAACAAAATCTACAGTGAACAGGTTTTATTCACTGACCAATTAAAACGAAATTTAGTTTAATTAGGTGTTTCTAAAGATAATTGTAAGAAAAAACCCTCACGTAACCACACGGATACTAGCTTATAGTAATTGTTTAGAGACTGTGAACAGTTAACACATATGAAAGTCGCAAAAAATTGTGGATTCCAATTAAGTGATTATGTTCGGGGGAGCGTTAAACAAAGGTTTGCTCAATGAAACAATGCTACGGGATACGGGTGTAATTTGAAGCGAAGTAGCAGATAGAAAGTAGACAATTTATCTAGAAACTAACTATACGTTTTGATACGATTGTATAGAATATAGTTAATTACGTATTTATTTTGGTTATTTCGCATCGCGTGCGGGCGTAGACTTTTTTATTATAATAAAAGGAAACGAGTGCAGTTCATCTGATGGTAAGTGGCTACTGTCGCCCATAGACATCTGTAATACTTGTGTAATACTTATTTTATTTTTAATCTGTTGCAATCGAGATTAAGTTTCTGTATTCTCCTTATTAAGAGCAAGTTAACTTTCAGTTATTATGTAATGTAGGGAAAGGCATTTTAATAACTGTAGGTACTTTATCTTACTGTAATATATTGTTATTTATTTAAAAAGTTAATTACAAGCGTTTATTCGACTTGATTTGTTAATCGACTGCGCTGAACTTTTACAAACAAGTTTCATTTAAATGACAATGCATGATTAGCTTAGTGACGTCGTTCTAAATACAATATGGCGGACCTTATTATTTTTATGCACCCCATGATATGATTATCAATTGTAAGGATTTTTGAGAAGAGTACGTGAAACAAACTTACGTAACTAAAAACCTGGGTTTTTAATTTTTTTTTCAATTAAATTTGTTTTAGTAGTATTCATGAATCGACATAATTAACTTTTTTTGACACTGGTGTATTAGGCTGCGTGCACACATTCTCCTTTTAGAACAAGTAATAGCCATGTACGGCTTCATATAGTTCAGTTAATTGGATTCCCCATGATGTTTACCTCCACTGTCAAAGCAATTTTAAAGTACTAGGCTGCCTAAATTCTTAATGAGTAACTTATAATAAAACGGTCTTACATTATCGATTATATACACATCTTTTTTCTAATGAGTTCCATTTATTTTGTCCACAGGTTGTTTTGGTAGCTTCCTTGGCCGTGGTGGCCTTTGCCAGTGAGGAGAAAGGCGCATCGAAACAGGCGGTAGCCGAAGACAAGAAACAAGAGAAGAGGGGGATTTACGACACCGGCTCTTACGGAGGTCATGACTTTGGCGGCGATGGTGGTCACGAGTCTGGCGGTTACGGCGGCGGATACGGCGGTGGTTACGGCGGTAGTCAAGAGGGAGGTCACGAGGGCGGCAGCTTCGGAGGTCACGAGGGCATCAGCCTAGGAGGTTACGGTGGCGGTCACGAAAGCATCAGCTATGGAGGTCACGGTGGCGGCGAGTTCGGCGGCAGCTCTCACGATTCGTGGAAGCCTATTGCCAGCGACCATCACCATCACGAGCACGTCAAGACCATCGAAGTCGTGAAGAAGATCCCAGTACCGTACACCGTGGAGAAACACGTCCCTTACACCGTTGAGAAGAAAGTGCCCTATGAAGTCAAAGTGCCCTACCCTCAGCCCTACACTGTAGAGAAGAAAGTCCCCGTCACCGTCAAGGAGTACGTCAAGTACCCAGTCTACGTACCTGAGCCCTACACCGTCGAAAAGAAGGTCCCATATGAAGTCAAGGTCCATGTCGACAAGCCCTACGAAGTCAAAGTGAAAGTACCCACTCCTTACACCGTTGAAAAGAAGGTGCCCTATGAAGTGAAGGTGCCCGTTCCCCAGCCCTACACTGTCGAGAAGAAGGTCCCAGTCCCCGTTAAGTACGAAGTCAAGGTTCCCCAACCCTACGAAGTAATCAAGAAGGTGCCTTATGAAGTGAAGGTCCCCGTCGACAAACCATACAACGTATACGTCCCTAAACCCTACCCCGTGACCGTGGAGAAGCCCTACCCAGTAACGGTCCACAAGCCCGTTCCCTACGAAGTCAAGGTCCCAGTCGACAAGCCCTACAAGGTCGAGGTGGAGAAGCCGTACCCCGTCCACATCAAGGTACCAGTACCCAAGCCTTATGACGTATACAAGAAGATCCCTTACACCGTTGAAAAGAAGGTGCCCTATGAAGTCAAGGTGCCCATTGACAAGCCCTACCCCGTGTACAAGGAAGTGCCAGTTCCCCTCTTGAAGGAGGTGCCCTACCCCGTGAAGGTGCACGTGCCAATTTACTTTAAGAAGGAGGTGGAACAACATCACCAGCACCACGGCTGGCATTGAGCTTTCCGCAGTAGGTCTCACACCAGTACCTTATAGGCTAAGTTCGAAATGTGATTTAGTATTCGTAGTGTATATATTTTACGAAATTGTTACAATCTTGGTGCTACCGCTCACGTTGTATGGTTGTGATGTGTTAATGTAACTTGCTAGTTGCCTAGGAAGTCGATTTCCATCTGTTGCCGCATAGCTGTTTCAGCGCGCGGTACATTTTTAATGAATGGTCTGTTATTATTTTGTTTATCTCTTTTGTATGCTTTGTTTTTAATGTACATGTAATTGTAAATGAATAACATTTACGGTTATAATATGTTGAGGCTGATAAATAAATGTATTATAAACGTTTTGGTGTATTTTTGTCTACTGCCGCTAGATTTTTCTATCGTAGTATGGTCTTTAAGCAAAACAATCACTGATTTTAACGATATTTTTTATGTAAATAGATTACAAGTCTTCCCCTAAATCGATTCCATATATAATACTTTTCTTGAACCTTAATTTGAATGAATCTTTCAACAATATCACCTTTAAAATTACACCTCTTTAGACTAACTGAAGCTAAGTTACTTTTATTGCCGTAATTTACATGATCATTTGCAAAATGATGTTTTCTAACACAAAAATAGAAACAAAATACTTTCACAAAACGTGATCGCAAAAGCAGAGCAAATTAATGTTATTATGATGACTGAAGATGAAAAAAGTATATAAATAGAACAAAACAAATGTTTACAATGTGAAGTTAGATTTTGGAAATAAAAAAGATTTAGCTCGTGACTTCGCGATAAACATAAATGCTACTGACATTAACAATAAATGATTTCGATTATTTTTTGACTGTCTATCAAAATATTTTAGTAGCTATCAAGATTAGTGGTTTTAGACACTGACGGCTCGTGACATGAGTGTGATATGTTTTGTAGTAAACGTAATACTAAATAGAAACGTAAAAAAGTCTGTCATTCACTGATAAATCAGTAGTAAATTACTAATAACTAATTGGTAAAATAATTGTTATTCAAACGAAATCTAAGGACCGACAAAAGTAGGAAAAGATCAGCAGAATTACTATATTAGGAACGATATAGTATAAAACAATCACTGTACAATAAATGAAGACACAAATAAACATAAAACACGCGTACAAGATACACAAGTCCAAATGAGTTACATATTGTACGAAGTTCGATTAGAATGTGCGGAAATGTCCTAGATGAAGAAATTCAGATTGAATTCAATAAGCTTGCGATAGTAGAACGCTGTAATTTAAATAATTTGAATTCAATTGGTGTATTTATACACCGTAATGTGAATGGAAAGATAAAATATATTATGTAGTCTATTACCATTATTATATAAACTGTGCATTTGATAATTTAATTTTCATCATAGTCATGTTAGACATTTTACCAGATTATTGATAAGGGACCTCTGCTCTAACTAGCTTTTGTCCAGTAGCTTCCTTCATGATGTATTCGTTGCAAGCAACCTTCCCTTCCTTCAATTAAACAAGTTGATAGACATCTTCGTGGTTTGAGTCAGGAGGCGCTACCGCTACATTATTTCTGTAATAACAGTTATGGTGTGTTCTGATGTGTTCTGATTTGAAGGCATATACACGTATACGAGGGTTTAAAAGATCGTCCGGGATAGCACCGCATTTGTAGCTGATGTCAAGAAGGAATCCAATTCTATATAAGATCAATCCAGTTCCATAGGCGGTTGTAAACCCTTACCATCCAGAACGGCATGATCATTTTTTTTTTTAATACAAAAAAAACATTTGACTGTCGTTACATGAGATCTATCGTAGTAAATTGTATTGTGAAATCTGATATGTTTCCTAACTATGTTAGCTATTTGGAGTAATTGGTGCATCACGAGATCTGATATGGTGGCTCCAGTTCTGCATTGATGCTTCCGCTTGCAACGTTCTTCAAGGCAAAATCCTGGTGTTGGTGAACTAGACTGAGATATTTGATTCGTATCTT
>DWRA01003608.1:0-11838 GCA_018250295.1 Spathilepia clonius | reverse complement strand
CAAATGTCCGTGGGCGGCAGTTGCTACTTACCATCAGGTGGACTGCATGCTCGTTGCTACTCCATCAAATATAAAAAAAAATTTACCACGTTTGAAGCATTATTACTTAAATGCTTGTACAGAAATATTGGTATTTCTATTGAAAGTTATGCTTAATTTTATGAACAAGGGCGCTTGGTGCAGGTAAATGCACCTCATCAGTCCCTTGACGTCAAACGTAAACTTATCAGATCAGGTTCTGAACATAAAGCCACGATGTGATACGGTCACGATAGGTTGAAATGGTTTCTATGTTTTAGTCAGTGTTTTTCAAAGTATGATCCGATCCCCTAAGCTGTCTTCATAAAGGGGTTATGGATGGCCGTGCGTCCTTCGTAAGAAAGAAAAAAAAACAATATGAATTAAATAAAAAAAATACTGAATTTTTTTTGAGACAAATTATATCATATTTTATTATGTTTTAATCCATAATTAATGAATCAATAAGTACATAAAATAGTGTACAAATTTCGAATTTGTTCCATCATAAAATACGAGCTAAAAACAGGCGACGGTAATGTCGCGAAATGTTTATACGTTGTTAGGGGGTTAATATGACAAATATTGAAAAACACTGTTATAATTTACAGAAATGAGTGCAGGGTATTGACGTCATGGCAGGGTAGTGGCAGACAAGTAGGGCAGCGTTATTGTCAAGTGGAATTAGATTGCTTTGCCGTTCAAGGTTTTTACATACATCGGTAAAGTATTGTATCATATGAGTTATATTTAAAGCATATCATGGTAGTGATAGTGATAGCGTAGTGGTATTAATTTGGGCACAGGGTCCAGATTCGATCATTCAGTTCATCTGTGCTGCATTGGGATAAACTTCAAATAGTATCAGTTCTATCTGAAATCGATTTCTGATACGTCCCTAAATACTATGTGTGTGTATGTGTGTAGTACGTGTGTGTGTATGTATTTTCGTTCTCATTTCACTTGCGGGATATAGCAAAACAGAAGCCCATTAGTGGTACAAGTCGAGCTAAAGCAACGCTTAACACAGCTGTTATATAAAATCACCTTTTCCAGACAGACTGAGAAGGACGAACACATAGCCTTTAGGGTATCGTTTACGAATTAGCATTTGAATTAACAATTTAGAAGAGAATAGTTTTAATATAACTTAGGAGCAGTCCTTGCCAGACTCCGCCCACAGCCTGTCCTGGAAACATTGTTTTAACGGACGCGTCTGGTTTCCATGGTAACCAGCTCCCTGGAGGCTAAAACTAGCCTAGACTCACCTAGTTTGGTACACTACACAAAACACTACAACCTTCTGGCTATAGTCACGCAATTTTTACTCTTATTACGAGTGGGGTAAAGGCGATAATGTCGTATATAATTTTGGGAATAGTCACAACTACGTAGAAACTAATGTACAAATAAAGACGTCTAAAACAATCGTCTGATTTTTAATGTCGGCAAAATAGCCCTGAGACGGTTTATTTTGTCAAGTACTAGCTATACCCACACGGTTTCACCGGTGTTAAAAAAATGTTACAACATCCCTGTAACGTATACCCACACCAGTTTTAGCAAGTTTTAAAAGGTGGTAGAACCGTTTGTAGTTCGACTCCGGCGGCAACACGGCCACTCTTATTTCTGCCTAATAACAGCAGTAAGGGAGATAAACTTAACAAAGCATTCCAACTAAGTCCTCAGGGGTAGCAACGCGTCTGTGGTCGGCTTCAGCTGGGATTCTGGTCTTATCTGGGGTGGATCACAAATGTCCATGAACGGCAGTTGGCACTTACCATCAGGTGAACTGCATGTTCGTTCGTTACTCCATCATATAAAAAAAAATGGGGAGCGCGCGGCTAATCTCATTCTTATGTTTTGTTGCGCGGGACCCAAAAATACTTTTTAAAATAAGGTACCCTTAATTACTCTTTATATGATCAACTATCTGACAGTAATAGTTCTGTGAAAATCGGTTCGGCTGTTTTAGAAATTCGCAAAATAAACAGACAGACAGTCAAATATTCTAGTAATTCTTTCTTGTTACATATATTCTTCGTAGCATACATACTTTTACACACAAATAAAACTTTCTTAATCTGAAATATGTGTTGTTGTATGACGAAAATATTCTAGTTACACAATTACATAAGCAAAACCATGGTTTAAGTTAAATGTAGAATCTAGTGCCATAGTTATTACAGTAAACCGAAAATAATTTGTGCCCGTTAGAGCGATCGTATCAAAAGGTTCCTAGAAGCCCTATAGGACCCGATCAATACAAGCTTCAAGCGAATCGCTAATTGCGTCTAGGATGCCTATAAATTAGTATAGAATTTTCATTACAGCGTACCTTCAAAGTTGATAACAGTGGTGTAATGCTGCTGTCGGCTGGTTTTTTTGCCTAATAACAGCAGTGTTAAGCACTGTCTTCTGGTTGGAAGGGTGTAGTAACGGAAACATACTAATCCTAGTCATTTCAACTTAATCTTCAGAGGTTATAATGTATTTGCGGTCGACTTTAGGCAGAATTCTAGTCTTATCTAGAGTGGGTTACAAATTTCCGTGGGCAGTAGTAACCATTAAGTGAATAGCGTACTCGTTTGCTACTTCTATAGAATAAAAGCCTAGGTCCTTTGGGTTTTGGAGTCAAGCAGAGGTGTGTAGCACGTACAGCGTTTTGGGTTCAATCTCAGAATAAAGAGACATCTGACTAAAGAATTTAGATTTATGTTCTATGAATAGCAGTGTGTCATCATCACATTGATTTATTCGTGGTTAAAAGAATTTTGATGTGAGGGTATGAGCATAGAAAACCATGGTGATTTCGTAACAGCTGTTCGTCAAATGCTTTGACCTGTCTACGTTTAAGACGTTTTCTACACTCACACATCCCCACACTAGGATTCCCTGTGTCGTGGGTGCCATGGACACACACAAAGATGAATACACAAACGCCCAGACCCAGAACAGAAATCTAAACTCATCATTCCGATATCTGTCTGACCGAGTATCGAACCCGGAACCCACTGTTTAAACGGGACAACGAGGAACTCCTGTTGAATTTGTAGTTACAGACGTGCTGAAGACTAAAGTTAAACGCTTTATGAACTAACGCCTCCAGTGACCAATATTCAAGACGAGCGCAAGCGTTAAAGAGATTTATGAATAAAGCGTGTGAAAAATGTATTAATTAACGAGAATCTCATTCAGATCTAGAAGCTATTTTGACACAAAAGGACCACGTAACGATCCACTGAGTACTCGCGAGCAAAAACGGTAAGTTAATGGAATTCCACGAATCACCGCTAACCTTCTAATCCTAGTTTAGCTAATGGTGACCGACCACTCACCGCATTACATATATGGACAAAAATTTAAACGTAGTTTTACAGAAACCTTCAACTTTACTTTTTAACCGTGATCAGAAATGGGATTATCAAGTTTAGACATATTATTTTGTATTTATTTATGCACATAAAGTACAGATGCATTTTAGAGAGATTGTAGTTGTCCCATTAACTTATGTTTTTATTAAAATATGTTCGTTAACTCACTAACAGAAATTAATAACGACGTTCGAATTAAATCGTATTTCAATAGTGTAATATCGATTATACTTCTCAGAAATTGCCGATCATATTGCTATAACTATTTTCAACTTGAGGAAATTTTAATCGAAGTTTAGTCACTAATCAATAAGGACTCCCAGATGTCTCTACATATAGCGAAACAGCGGCCATCTTGCAATGGTGCTCGTTTTACAGAAAGAAAATATTTTATAGTTTTTTCAATATAGGACTAAAGCAACTATGATTAAATCAAATCAAAATCATTTATTCAAAGTTGATTCTTACAGAACTCTTTCTTAAAATGAATTAAAATAATTAACCAATTAAAAACGGACTCAAAAGTGACAATTTTTTTCTGCAATACTTTATGTCTTACTTTTGCTCTCTTCTCTTGTTCTCTGCTCATAAGTGGGTGAGACTTGGAAGGTACTCCACTCTAATGCAATAAACATTAAAGGGAAGTAAATCATATTTTCCTATATATAAATACATATTACATTACAACATTCTTATTTAATATTTAATTAGATATTAAATCTTTCAATATACAAACGAAACCGGCTGACATACCTAGTACCGCGTAACTAGGTAAATATTATTGAAACACAGATATTGCTATGCAGTTAAGATTATTAACTTCCTTCGATACGATGTTTTCCTTTACGAGATAAAGCGACAGACGTAGATGTACGAACAATGGATACGCCAGTATACTCGTTTATTTTCTTGTTCTTGCACTCAACGCGGGTACACTATAGAAAAAATATTTTTTATTTCATGTTCGTACACAATATAACAGCATTGTAATGTCATTACGGACATAACCCAATTTAACATTTTCTATATAATTTGTAAAATCATAACGTAACTATCACCACACCGGTAACAAAAAAAAGTGTCAATAATGTATATTTATAGTTTATATAGCCTTTATTATACTTAAGGAGGATTAAAAAAATTTTAGGCTAAGATTGACTGACAGGCTAATGGCTAATATTTTTTCTAAGAGACAGTAATCGATCTTAAATAGGGCCAAAATAGCACTTAATGTGTTTCCAACACGTACTAAATTATCTATAAGTAGTATAATTTTACATTCGAATTTTCACGTCATCTATCAACTCTATAATTCCATTCTTAAAATTAAAAAAGCAACGAAATGTTTTTTCGCAGTTATAGATTAAAAACGTAATCGAAACTGTGACAAAATAGTGTTATACTGCTATTAAAGTTTGTAAATAAACAATGTTTATTTGCATTACTTTCATATTCGCGTACAATGTCAAAATTTTGCAACCTTTTGCTGTAATAATAGAAAATTAATTGACTGAATATTATTTGGTCTCGAACACGTTTTTGCGTCATTTTTGCATTAATAACATTTATAAGTAACGTGCTCATGTAATGCATAATTATATCGAAATAATAACCAATATAAAATTTGATCATTTGGTTTGACAGCACGTTTTTAAAAGGTTTAACACGCTAACTGCATTTACATGTAATTTTATTAGGAATAGGTTAAATAAGGTGTAAAATATGGAATATTTTACGTAATAGGCGTTGCAAACAGTTAATTACAATGCCAATAATTTCATTGATATAAACTATTTGCTAATACATAAAAACATACTAGAAAGTAAACTGCAGGTTAGCTTATTTTCTAAACTAGATTAAAATCTTTAGAGGACTTACCATTATTATCCTAGAAACAACTAGATGTCGCTAATGACAAAACAAACTTACATATTTCAACCTAACCCCACCCATTACAGTCTACCTATTAAATTGACTGCAGTCCCAATTACAAACAACTCAAACCAGCCAACCTTATTAAAATTAGACACAAGGAAAACTAATAAAAACAACTGCACTTTGCCTTGTCTATTCTAGTCGTTTCGTAGTTCGGCGACGCGGTGATCGTAGGGACGTGCTGTGCTGCAATGACCTAGTTACGCGGGTTCGACACCCGACTGAGGTCGACCGACCAAGCTTGTGAGTCTTCACTGCCAATCTGGTTTATTAAACGTTTTGTAATCGTAATTGGTGACGATGGAGTTTTTATTTCCATATCTTGGAGCTGGTTTATTTTTAGTTTGTAGAACAACCTTGAATTAGCGTATTGTGACGTGTTTCGCCATAAAATATGTTAGTGGGTTTCTAATGAAAGCCGATACGATGGATACCAATTAAATGCAATTTTCAATTAAATAATTAATTTGCAACTTAATCGAATACTTTGGTCAAATGTCAGGTCAATGCATTGTCGGTAAAATTTTAACCTTAACCATATTTAGTGGTTAAAAATTACACAATTTGAAATGAATGAACAGATGTTTGAAAGAATTTTAGAGTTTTAACAAACAGACAGGGCTTCTATCGGTGTGTTATTAAGGAATAGTACTAATAGATATTGTTCGTAATTTAATAATGTGGGGTGATCCATTGTTCCATATTTTAGCAAACGTTTTAGGCAGTATTATGTGGGGGTTAACTTATTGACTTCCAAACGGGATAAAATGTGGACGATTTTTACATAATAAGAATATTGAAATTTTAATATCACATATACTAATACGTACTACATATTCAGAAACTAACTAAACCAAGATGACCCGTGTCTTGGGTGATGAGATGGAAGAGGAGTCCCACACCTTATTTAAAATCTAGATTTATCATTTAAGTCTACTTAGCTGGGGGTTGAACCCGGAACTCTGCCTGTAAGAGTGCCAACTACTCCGCTCACAACAACGCATGTGTGTAACTAAAGATTTTCTGTTTATCAACGAACACACACATACGCGTAAGTACTATTTATATTATATTGACCTAGATCTAGGCACTTATTTTGCTAGTCCTTGCCTCAGTCTAACTAGCTCCAATTTAATAATGTTTCTGCTTTTAAACAAGCTGAGTTAGCGTCACGTATTTTCCGAGTTTTTATGAACTATTATTTGGTGGACATTTTGTTACAATGACATGAACCGTGGCAAAGGTCCATGTAACTGGACCGGTACAAAACTGAATAAATATTAAAATTAGTATAACAATATTACTATAGAGTCGATCTTCTGTGCAGTTTAATACAAATGACACGTAAAAAATTTAAATTAGCAAAAAACAACGGAGGAACAACTAGTGTTTGCTTCCTGTCCCCTCTCGAGTAGCCAAACACAAATAATTTGTTATAAAGGAAATAACTGATAAATAGTAAATCAATAGCCAGCCCACTTCCTGATTGTTTGGTCAATGCGAATCCAAATTAGGTAGTCTGGGAAGTCGGTCATCTGAATCGCTACTTAACGAATTCGTTATAAAGGCTCGTTAAATTGCATTAACTGGTCGACGTTTTGTTCCTTCGTTCTCGTTTATTCCGTTTGAAGTAGTTATACTATCACAAATTCGTATGGATCAATAATATTAAAATTCGATGAAATATTTTATTTTGATAAATTTATATTAGGGCTCCTGAATCATATGTGAAAAAATCTCGCCCTCTCAATCAAGAGGTTCGAGGTTCGATTCCTAGGCGCCTCTGATTTATTTGCTTATTAAATATCAATAATCAGTTACTTCAACAGCGAAAGAAAACACCGTGAGCATAACTAAAATTGATCTGAATCGTTATCAAACCCTTATTGTCCTACTGCTGGGCACGTTTTCCTTTCAAAGTGAGACGCTTAGGCCATATACCAAAATCCCCTTTTTAATTTAGGAGCCTAGAACTCAGTCCTGTAAAACCATTTAAATGACTTAATATTACCTACAATTGCTAACATTCTGCTCCGACGGCACTCTGTTAAATTTATTTCTCATAAAAGATCCCCGCGTTGCGCATGAAAATATAAGTCTCATTTCGCACTATTTACTATTTTGCCCACATGACAAACACATACAATCTGTGAAACGCCTACAAGTTTTCTATAACATCGCATACTAACACACACATAAACAGTGTTATCATACAGTACGACAGGCACGCGATGCGTTTAGTGCGTGCGAAGGGCGGCAGGTCGGGAGGCCGACGCTCGCACCGTCTGGAGGGCGGCTTGTTTACTGAACTGCCAATCAATGTCCAATTCAACCTTTGGTGTCCCAAAGGTGGATGTCCCTGCGCCTACAAGCTAGCATTTATGGGACATCTGCGGTAAAGCGTAGGCGTGTTTATTAATATCGATATTTGAAATTTAACAAAACACTTCACTAAGTTATTAGATAGCAATTGTCTACGTTACTTATTAACTTTTTTGTTTTATGTAGAAAAAGCAAACGAGCTTACTGTTGCCTGATGATACGTGGGTTTTGCCACAAACTGATATCTGTAATCAACCTCAAATGAGATTAGATTCATACCTAAGGTCGGCCACAGATACTAAGTTGGAATGCCTCGTTAAATTTATCTTGTTTACCACACCCTTCAAACCAGAACACACCGGCGCTTAATACTGCTGTTATTAGGCAGAAATAAGTGTGGCGGTGGTGCCGCCGGAGTCGAAGTACAAAGAGTTTTACCACCTTAAAATCACCTGACGGCGATCACCGTCACCCATTGGTATTAGTAGTCAATCTCAAACAAGATACCTACTACCTCAAGTTCCTGAAGATTAAGTTGGATTGCCTTGTTTAAGTTTCCCTTACGTTTTACCATTATCTTTGGTCTCTCTTCTAAGTTATTCATTTGATACATATATAGTAAGAATAATATATATTGATAAATACCCTTTCTTAGGGAGACCAGCAAAAACCAAATGATAAATATTAATGAGCACTTCCGCACTTTACAATGTACGTTGAGGAATCGGTCACGGTTCGTAAGTCATGTTGTAACAATCGTTAAACCTTGTGGGAGACCTTCAGGCGATTTAAAAACATCCGATATCAGGTTGACCACTAACCCGTAGCTTTTATCAAACGGTAATTGAAGAATGTGGTGTAAATTTCCTCATCCCCTGTCATTTAAAAGTGGCTGAACCTTTCGGGGTACGACTCCTGAGGCATCACAGCTACACCTTTTTCTGCCTTATAAGAACTTAAGTTAAGTTAAGTGCAGTGTTAAGTGTTGCCGTATTCTGGTTTGACAGATGGGATAAGGGTGACATTCTTATCCGAGGTGTTTCAACTTTGTCTTCAAGGGTAGCAAAGCATCTGCTATGGACCTCGGGTGGAACTATATCTTATCTTAGGCTAATTACAGATGTCCATGGGCGGCAATTGTTACTTACCATCAGATGGACTGTGAAGTCGTCAGTCCATAGGAGAAGCAAAGTTTCTATACCAACCTCAGGTACGATTTTAATCCTATCGTTAGTTTAAGTGTCCATTGCAATTACTACTTACAATGGTAATTGGACCGTATCCTATAATATTAAAGAAAGCTGTTGAATTTTGACATTAACATCCTAACACAATTACAAGTTCAACATAATTTCAGTCAAACGAAAACACTAGAAAGTTCTCAAAACTACTTACTATTAAATCACTTCACCTTAAGTACTTTATAATACCAAATATAGAGTTTCGTAGACGCAATAGGCGGGCCACCCTCGGGTGGTCAGTGACACCGTCTGGAGGTCGGCAGGCCGTCCTTGTGGATTAGGTATGGGATCAAACGGTGTAGTGCATTACCTCTTGTCTCTCAGGGAAATTTTACAGTACGATTAGTCTGATTGTAAGCTAGTAGCTTTCATACTTTACTTAGCCCCTTAGGGGATAAAGTTTTAAAAAATCTTACAGCTCACCTATGGCCAAGAAATGTTTATAAAATGTTACGTTTTAAATTGATGTAATTAAGCTTTGTATTTTATAATAGTCAGTGGTAAAGTTTTATGAACGAATAGAATAAATATTCCAACTTATATACGGATAGTTATTCAATTTAGATAAAAAATTTCAACGTTCTTTAGAGAATATAACTGGGCGCGTGTTTCCGCTCTGAATTGGTTGCAACATTCAGATCATGGAAACTGGAATCCTTAAGCTACTCCAATATTAAACTGAAAACGAATTCGATTACGAACAAATTAGACCTTTTAGGGGACGATATTTGAAATTATACTTTATTAGAATTGAACTACATTATAAATGGAACTTCGCCACGTAATTGTTTACTCTTGGTGATACACAAGTTTAAGCTACATTTTAACTTTCAATTTGTTAGTGTAGTATTAAAAAGGTATTATATTAGAATGCACATCATTGAAACTATGAAACCATGTTACAAGTTTCTAAGAAAATAAAACATAAATTACATAAAGGCCACCGGTACAAAATACCAGGGTATAAGTATTATGCATTAATATAATAACGTCTGACAAGGCAGCTGATGCGGGCGGGTCGGTGGCCGCCCTTGCCCGGACGCGCCGCCCGCCCTCGCCTTCCTCGCGACACCTGGACCTGATGTAACCCTTGTAGAACCTGGCTGGGAGTTGAATTACCAAGTTTATTGTCTGGAAGAGTAATTCGCTAATCAATTCGCGTGGCTTGAGGCTGGCTTACAAAACTAAGCAATGCCTGGTAGGGTTAGGAGTTGGATGGGTGACTCATAGCGACTTTCGTATGGACTTCTATGCTTCGAAGGACGCGTCATTTATCGTTCCCAATTGCTTTTGATTCAAAAAATATATGTTCAACATGGTTTAACTACTAAATAGCACTGTCTCTACTAATACGCATAAGAGCATCAAAAAAGTTATGCTCCTGGAATCTTCTAGAAAAAGAAGGACGCGATGTTTAGCGATAGAGTACACTTATGCACTACGAACCTTAAAAACTAAGGTGACAAACGTCCTGTAACTCATACATAGTAATAAACATATTTAACCACCTGTATTTTCACAAGCATTACTCTACGATCTCTACATCTACGATGATATAGAATCCCATTGTAATAGAACATAGCGTGATTAAACTTATTAAATGTTATAATTAACCAAAGCATTAAACTATATTTTTAGGGTTCCGTAGCCAAATGGCAAAAATCGGAACCCTTATAGATTCGTCATGTCTGTCTGTCCGTCTAACCGTCTGTCCGTATGTCACAGGCATTTTATTCGGAAACTATTAAGACTACAGAGTTGAAATTTGATATCTAAGTGTATTCTGTAAACCCCACCAACCCCACGCACAGAAATGAAACTCAAAAAATAAATTTTCACCTTACCTACACGTATGGGGTATCTATAGAAAGTTCTTTAAAAATTACATTGAGGTTTCTAAAACCATTATTTCACAAAGTCAATTGTTTGAGAGATAAGTCCGATCAAAGCGGTCAAATGTGTGTCCCCCTCTAACTATTAACCTAAAAAAGTGAAAAATCTGGATAAAACATATTTTGTAGACGTCAAAAAAACTTTCAACGAAAATTAGTTCGAACAAGATACGGTTTACAGTTTTTGATATACCTACAGTACTTTTAAAAAAACCGAATAACATAACTTTGTAACTCATACAAACACTATGAAAAGCAAACTTATTTTGGTAGTTGGAAAACTATTTAACATTATTTATCATTTGAAGATTATCTTTAAAGATTAGCTACGGAACCCGTTCGCCTGCGAGTCCGGCTCGTACTTGGCCGGTTTTTTTATTTTGAAGTAGGTTCATACAATATAAATAATTTATATGTAGTTATATTATTAGAATTAGAATTATATAATTTATGTTTATTGGTGTATGTTTTCAGTCTGTCATATTTTTGTGGAGTTAAAAATCAATGTCGAAAGACGCTTTCTTCTTTTTAAACGCAACTTAGTCAATTAAAATCTCATTTTCCTGTCTCTCTTTTATGTTAACATACCCTTTAAATCATATATTAATTATCTCTCAATTACCTTAGTAACATTATTCTAAATCCAACTTGATATGAGTATTAAATCAAAGTTTCCTGAGAAAGATACGAAAAATAAAATAATGTTAGTATAAACCTTATTTATAAAAACTT
This sequence comes from Spathilepia clonius, assembly GCA_018250295.1. NCBI lineage: Eukaryota > Metazoa > Arthropoda > Insecta > Lepidoptera > Hesperiidae > Spathilepia > Spathilepia clonius. Next base: position 324 of record DWRA01003608.1, on the reverse strand, counting down.
TTTTATCGTCAATTTAAATGTCACCACGTCCTCTATCGAGGGTGTTGTTATCAATATTAACGGAGGCGACTAGCTATTAAATTCACAAGATGTATAACGTCTCCAACGAGGTTATTAAGCGCCATTATCTACTATAGCGAAATCTCTATTTAGCGAGGGCTTATATCCAGTGTAACATTATAGCTGATGACTTGCGGACTTATGTACAAGTAGAAAATATGGTTTAGAAGGAAAACTTTGATCGATTATATATATATATATATTATATGATGGAGTAGCAAACGAGCATGCAGTCCACCTGATAGTAAGTGGCAACTGCCGCCC
>DWRA01003607.1:0-11838 GCA_018250295.1 Spathilepia clonius | reverse complement strand
CCTCTGCTGTGAATTATGTTCTTCTACAGGTTGCATGTCCAAGAGCCAGGCAAATCTCGGAGGTGGAGAACCGGATGCTGAGCAGTGAAGAGCTAAAGCAGGTCCAGGATGTAAGGCCTGTTCAATGAAGGTGTAATGGAGTTCCGGGGCTGTATCTGAAAATTTATATCATCATCAATATCAACTATCCCACTGCACATGTTCAGTCTTTCTCAAAATGAGATGCTATATTATTCATCTTTCCTATAAATTTTTGTTCTTCATGTTGATGTTTTTTGTTATTCGGAATTTAGTTCATTACTAATTTTTAATATGTAGAGGTTTGTATTCAAGTCAGGGCTTCTTACACGAGAGGTTAAAATTAATACAAACAAGTGAAATATATTTTTTTAAGTTATCGAAACCTGTATCATCATGCGTATTGAAAATGAAATATAATACCAAAGTACACATTGTGTAACGTGATCAGGATGAAACTAATTTCGCTATTCATTTGTTTAGGATCAAAATATCGACAAGTATATTTTCCAACATCAAGTACTAATCAATACATTTTTAATCAAAACTCGAGATTTCTATGATAGAACACGTTTCATTATGAACGTTATTATCTGATAAATAGAAATCAATTTTAATAAAACACGAGTACTCCACTTATATAATAATGAGTCGCCCATGAGAATAAAGTGGATAGTAATGAAGAACACGATGACACTTGTACTGTAAAGGATTTTTTAGTAATATATCAAATAGCTATCGAAAGGTACTATTTTTAGTAGTAACTGGTAAAAGATATAATTTATTTTGTTACCTATCAAATAATTATGATTAAGAGCTACGTACACTCTACATATACACATTTGATACACCAAACTTACTGTCTATGCGCCAACGGAACGGCCATAGATAGTGAGGCCGCCAGCCTCGATGGTTTCTACTGGACGAGTATACAATCTATGTCTCGACTTCACTTCCGATTTTTCAACGGCGAGAGAGATCCGTTTTTTACACAATATGAAAAGGGAAAATTCGGCGCTAATGGAGGAACCAATGGTTTGAAGACAAAACATCCCCAACACTTACAAAGCTGCCCACTAAACGATTTTTCTTTATACCGTTACGGCAAGTGTTCAAAGGATTCAATAGATTATTTATTTTGCCGAAAGTTATAAAACATTTTAAGTGACTGCTATTCCGTTTATTTAACCGTTATTTATAGTTAGCGACCCATTGAAACATTGAAATACATTCTCCTGTACATAATGCAAAAGGACATAAAGCGTCCCATTAATCAGCAACGTCAAAACAGAATCCAATCAACGCTGCGGAATTCGGCGCAAACAAAGAGGACGTATGGGGACCGTTCATCACACGACGGATCATGTGAGATGAGCTGACGAATATATTATCTTTTAACAAGCATTTGGGCCCTTTTCACTAGATATTGTTTGTTATTATTCTACACCATTCTGTTCAACTCGATTTGAGCTCAGCATATTCTTGTTAATCAGTTATTATCCGTGATACATGTTTACTCTGCAAGACTGAAAATTAAAACTTGTATCAAAATTCACTTACAATTACGGTTTAACTAAAATAAGAACAATTAGGGACAAGAGCTATCATTTAGCCCAGCACGGTTAACGTAACTATTCGTTTCTCACATGTTATAGTCAGACATTAAAACTCATGCCTCAGAAGCGATCACTGCTTTTGAAAGTAATATGGTGTATATAATTATACAAATAAAAAATCTCATCACATTAAGCATTGCCATAGAGTTATAAACTTGCAACTGCATAGCAAAGACCATATTTGCCATATAGACATTAACTCGCATATAATGGGAACAAATATGAATACTTGCCATCAATTAGTCCTAAACCGAAGCATGCCATATTACCATGACGAGGACAATGGTGCTAGAATTATGAGCTTCCGAATTACGAACGGAACGCTTGTGAGAACTTTATTACGAACGTTGTGCCGGACGTTGTGACAGGCGATATGTTAGTGTGTGGACTAAGTGACAACGCTCCGGCGAGAAATATCTTACTAAACGTAAGTGAATATAAACGTATGGGCATTGAAAGCAATATTTGTGCATTTTTTATTCTTATGTTCCCTATCTATAACAGACAGTTCTGTTGGTTTTAACAAGTTAATTACAGTTGGTTACAATGGTACAAGTACAAGTAAAGTGAAGTACTTATCGTTCAATAGTATACTTTACAAAAATATGTAAATGTAATATCAAAAGCCGTAGGATAGATCATAAAAAGCTATATATCAACTGCTTTTATAAGCTCCATGAAAAAGTCTTAGGCATGTTGACAATAGACATTTCTTCAATAGCGCTTCCGACTGCCATGATAATAAAAGAAAACTACCTTATCAAAATAACAATACAAATGAACTGAATCGTACACCAGACGCAAACACCATAAGCTTTCAGTAAGGAACTATTTTTCCATTACATGTCTCGGGAAATAACAACGTTATTATTCATTCGGATCAATCGTTTTCTCCCGGGAGTCGTATTACTAACTTATCATTTTTATTACTTAAGGATCGAAGGTCGGATTCATGCTAGCTCTCATTATCGTGACAGTAGACATGTACTTTATTTAACGTTTTTCTTCTTTTGCTCCTTCCAATATCCAATTACTATATTTAATATCAAATGAATAAAGTGTATATCTATGATTTTTAAAATAAATACTTTTTACGCTGATTAAATATAATAAAGTAATTATCATTACATTCTATTTATTCGGGCTTCTTTACTAAATGGCTAAAATTTTTTGACCGAACTTTGATGGGAGAATTAAATTATGGCTATTTTAGACTTGGAAATTCTTAGTTACATTTGAATTTTCAAAATTTATAACTCAAATTTTATTAATTTTATTGGGTATTGATGCCTTTTAGATTTTCGCATACTAGTCTTCCGTTGTTGGTGTTACAATGAATGGCAAACAGAATATCTGCTACACTATGTTGATGCTAGTTGTATGAAAAAAGCAAATTATTTTTGTATTTAATTATCACAAATTCAAACATATTCGTAATTAAACTGTAGGAATGTCTTATTTTAATGCAGAAGCAAACTTAATACTACTTCCAAAGACTGGTCCTCGGTTCAATTAACAATAAAATGTGATTTTGTTTATTTTTTTACATTTCTTATAACACTTGTGCCGCCTCGCGACTGGCGCGCTGCCCGCTCGAAACATTAAATCTTCGGCGAGTGTACACGGATTTTTAAACGTTTATAGCCATTTATAGCGCTTTGTGCAGTGTCTATTGAATTATTTTGACATTACTATCAGTGTACAGTTTTATGGTATCTTGCACGCGTCTTTCCTATTATGATAAATTATATTTGCAGTTTATTTTTTCGTTATCCATACCGTTTTTAGGCCAAAAACTCATATGTTTGCCAAGTTATGTAAATATAGATTTTATGAAATATTTTATTTATAAGCTGAAAATACAATTAACGTAAAAATTTCAACTCATTGAATATTATATTTATGATTGAAATAGATAAGCGCATTTTAAAAACAAATTTAAGGTAGTATTCATTATTAATGATTTTAGTTCATTTTTAATATAAATATCATTGGCATTTCATTCATTCATTATGTATAAAATAATATAGGATAAAAGTGGCATTTATTGTTACTGCTCCTATCTTTTGCACTTTTTACGTTCTATGTCTAGTTGTTCAGGACTAGCAACAGGTATGAATCTCACTGCATTGGGAGTATTATTAAACCTCGAGTAGATTTTATGCCCATTTACACTCCATAAAAAAGAAAACAAAATGATTTCAGTTACCATTCGTCCAGTGTCAAAATGGTGAGTTTGGAAACGCATTGAACGTTTTGACATCCTTCAATGTAGACATACTGCACTTCAAATTAATGCAGTGTAGAGGCGCTGATCGCAATTCGTATACATGTTAGGATGACTTTGGCATAGGGTATTAAATATTATCGTGTGAACAAAGAGATACTGAGAACTGCCCTAGGAACTCATACGTTCCTATCGCAGTTGTTTGAAATGTTAAGATATAATTACTATATTTATGCCGTGAATATTGAAATTAGTTACATGCGTCCTTGTTTCCTTCTTCGTAACACAGCTCAAATGTTCAAAACATTTGATTCCGTTGTGCGCGTAAAGAAGTGAAACAACGCGTGAATCAAAATGTTAAAAACAAATCTTCTTATAAACTTATTAGTCCACGCTTTTTTTATTGTCCATCAGTAACTTGTCACTTAAGGTGTACGGTCGTGCACAGAGTGACGCGTATCCTGTCCGGTCATTACTGCAGCTTTAATCAATAACCGACCAATCCCGAGTGACGTCGCGGTGACGCAATCAACTCTGTACACCCCGAATATCACATGTAAATAACCTGCCTATAAACCCTACTCCAATTAATTGGGTTTCGAATATAATGTAACGTGGCCTGATCATCAACATACCATAAATATCTGTGTCTGTATCCAATTCATTATTAAGGGTAAAATGTTTCGGAGTTTTAATCCAGTGGCATGACTTTATCTATATTATACACGGAATATGAAAATATAAATCACGCTTTCTACCATCGTGGTCCACCATCCGCCCACGGTATACTCATTATAATGTGAGTCAGTCTAGGCAGTCACCCAGATCTAGAATAAAAATCTAAATTGATAATTTATACGTGTGCATAGACAAGAGTTGGTCTCGAAACTTTTTGCGAAATAGTACAGTTTAAGAATATTTCAAATAGGACACCTAATTTATTGTGAGTGGCAGCAGCAGCAATCAGTTTAAATCAACGTCGTTTGATTGACTTTCACTTCCTAGAACATGAGATTTTTTATACATATGGGCCGAAATATATTGAAAGTCTCTATTTCCCTCTTGCCGCTCTCACCCTACGTACCAATACTTTTAAATGTAGTTGATACTTGTTTAACACTTCACTGCCACATCATACAGTAATCATAATGATAATATTGTTAACAAAAACAGACAATATATGCCAGTGCAAATGTCAAGTGGATCAGACGCTGGCAACATTATGGAAGTAGGTCAGAATTAGCTTACCAAATTCATTTCATGACTAACAAGGGCTCACAAGCTCGATGAAAAATATTTTTAGTGATATTTTGATATATAGGAATATGCACTACAAAAATAACTAAATTATTATAAATCACAACAAGATAACATTTCTTACTTATTGATGTATTATTAACGACATTGTGATTTCCTGGCGGCTGGTGTTAGAACTACGCTACACATAGGTCCAGCCAATGGATATTATGTGTTGCTATATGAACTTAAGCCAATCGATAGATTTATTAGTAAAGTCTATAATAATGTGAAAGTTTTAATGACATCAATGGCTTTTTAGGGTTCCGTACCCAAATGGCAAAAATCAGAACGCTTATAGATTCGTCATGTCTGTATGTCTGTCCGTCCGTCTGTCCGTATGTCACAGCCACTTTATTCGAAACTGTTAAGACTACAGAGTTGAAAATTAGTAGGTAGCTGTATTCTGTAAATCGCTTTCTGAATTATGTACAAAAATAAAAAACGTATTAAATTTAGGGGGGGCTGCCCATACATGGAACTGAAACTCAAAAAAAAATCTCCCTATACCTTAATGATAATGCTACGGAACCCTTCGCCTGCGAATCCGACTTGGCCGATTTTTATTCTGTTGTTATCCCATGAGGGTTTTATTTTTGTCATCAGGGTAGGAGTTTACTAGATGTTTGTAGTTTCCATATTTACTATATTCAGGTGTGTTTTGCCAAACTAAATGTATTCGACAGATACATAGTACGTATTTTTCAACCCTGCCAAGTGCCAGCCAATCTAAATTGTGAAGTAAGCAATGCCGTATTTATATACAAAATTAATAGATTCTTTTTAGATTCAAGTAACCAAAACGTCCCGAATATTTGCTATTCAAGAATAATAGAGAAAATCAATTATATAGAGCACGGTCCCAAAGAGCCTTAATGCGAGCCTTTTTTACCTTTCATGCCAGAGGAGCTTAGTTTTAATGCCTCGCTTCTTTTTTAGTTGAATAAATTTGAATATCTAATGTTCCAGGAATTACAGCTTAGGTTGAACCTTTGAAGCTGAAGAGATAATACTCTATCGAATAATTGAATGTTAAGTAACAATAATGATAGAGCACAAAACTAATAGATTTTATGCAAATTTGTTAACATAAAGAATTGTCAACTTTATCTTCTATTCCTTTTTCTTCCTTTTTTTGTTTGAAGCCGCTTTCAACTTTTCTGCACATCCTTAAGGTTGACTGACAGAAAACGCTTTGTAGCATTAAGTCCGCCTATTGTACCACAAATTATTTTTTTTGGTCAGTAAAGATTGAATAAATAAATATTGTAATAATCATTGTCTTTAAGATCGTCTAATACTTAACAATGATTAAGATACATTAGGACTTAGATTAAAGTGAAATATATTTAATTGCGGTAAATAAATCCCAAATTCGTTAATTATCGATATCATATACGTGATGATGATGTGGTTTAAAATTTTCTCTTGAAATTTGTATACATCGTTTTAGTATCAATAACACACATATTAACTTCAATATGATAATATGTACACTTTGTTGTTATATATTCCAACAAGTTCAAATGTCTTTTTCTTCTAAATCAATTTGACGGCAAGTAAGTGCCGCCGCGTACTTACTCTAAGTTTTTCTTTCAAAATTTATATTGTTTGTGCATTGATCCTGAGTATGATACTTTAATACATACTTATCGTAATCGTACCAATAATATAATGTATAGAAAATTTTAATGAGCGTTCCAATTAACCTCCTAGTCTTAATTCTGCAGCAGCTTGAGCACTGTCCAAATCCCTCTCAGCGAAGCATTGGTACATTCCTCTGTGTACGCGAACTACTCCATGAATTCTCAGTGTTTTCTCTCCTCCTCCCACCGGCACGCCGTCATGTAGCCATCTCACTCTTGCCTCGCCACCTTCCACTGAGCAGTTGAAGGTCACTGAGCTACCGGAGTTTGCGACCTTAGAAAAAAACAATAAGTTGTAAACTGGGTTTAAAGGCAAGTTTCGAAAAGACATAGCCAAATATGGTAGTACAGTCAAAGGGATTGTGCAATTCGAAGAAAGTAATAATCTCCGCGTTTTGACTAGATCCCAGTGGGCACTTACAGTAACAAGTGAAATGCAAGAACGTTTTATGCTTTCATTTTATAAAAATCCTTTTAATATTTCAGTCATTTTAGCCAATAAAATATAGTTGAAAATATATGTTTATGATTATGTGGCCTTAAATTTACTACATTCATTTTCGACCATGACAGAATTACCCAATGTCCGAATCGGTACATAATATTTGAAGCCATTGCGATATCGGGTACGTATCATTGCCACGGGTTGGATATCACTGCCATGTCTAACATTATTCATATTTTCTATATAAAATTGGAAATCGAAGCTATTTTGTGTTTCGGTTAAGTTTATAATAATAGGTAAATAATAGGTAATAGTAAATATTCGAAACTGTCGAATTAGAATATACGCCGTTATACTAAATAATTTAGTCTATACCTGCCTAAATTAGGTAACGGAATGTTTTATACGAGTACCTCCCCAAAGAACGTGGTCTTATTTCAGATTATTTACAAGTTTTATTGTCATGTCAAGACGGTAGACCAAAGCTATAAATAGCCGACTACCGTAAAACATAGCGGAGTTTAACGTAGCGAGTACCTACGGCACAACCATGTGCGGACTCAGCTGGCGACGTGGCCATGAATTATTCAAAGGGACGTCACGTATCGTACGCTTCAATATGGATTAGCTATAGACATAAGTTTGTTTTTGAATGAGAAGCTCACTATGTGCCAAGGTACATCTGATACACGTCATACACACAAATGCCAGAAAATCCGTTTGGCTCTAGTTGTGCCAATAGATAAATAAGTAAAAAATGTAATACAATATCAATACACACCATTTTCTACGTTTTTGTAGTGGGTCTAGAGTCCATCGATGATAATCGAAATGATTCGTTCATAAAGCTTATTACGCAATTTTAACTTACTTAAGAAATATTTAATAACATGTACTTTTTTACTGTAGGCCAATAACTACAAAGAAAGAGGTTTTACCTAGTAACTAAGAATCAGCGGACGGTGCATACATGAATAATTCAGGACAAGCATAATGCACCTCCGAACGGATTAACGTCAAAAAGTACTTACACGAAATGTTTGTTAGACATACGATATTTTTTAATGCATTTTTCGTCAACGTTAATTGAATTTCCGAAAACCTTCATGTCGCTAATTACAAATATGATCTGAAGGCAGTGGTTAGGCAGTGACACTTAAGCGAGGCGTCCTTACTTAGCAGTTAGTAATAGAGGCGTAACTTATGTGGCCAGCCTTGATGTTGATAAGAGCTGTACAAGGCGGTGATCACTTACTACCAGGTGGACTGCGTGCTGATTTGAAAGTATTACTATAAGATCGTATTGCTAAATAAAAAAGTAAAATTCCATATTATCAAAACTCGCTCTTTATTCTCGGCAAATAGATTATCTGGAATTTCAGCTAAATTTATAGAAACGTTTACATTAAATTACAATAAAAGTCAAATTAACAACAGTAACTAGTGCGGCGCTACCCGCGTTCCCCGTTAATCGAGAAAGCACAAATTATTTAGGCCGATGTTCGGCACGTCAAGTGGCTGCCGATCAAATTAACGTTGGAATTAGGAATGTACAATCCAATGGTTGCAGAATTCATTTAATTTGATACAAATTCGCGTAATAGGCCGGATGTACTGTACCTTATCTTCAACTTACTTGGGCTCGAACTGAGAACGTTCAATGTGTATATTATAAATAAAGCAATCCAAACAAATCCTATAATTTAAATTATACAAATCTAGTTAGCATGTTTAATCTATAAGAATACCGCAAATTGTCAACGACTTCTTGTTTCAGCGTTTTCTCGTAGATTGTTATCAGTGCTTAAAGTAAACGCATTAAAAGCCCGTTTCCGCCGAGGGTAGCCATTACTAAAGTTTTAAGTAAGTTACCCAGCGGTGGAGACAACAATTACTTTGCAATATAATCAAATTTCCATTTTGGTGGGTTGGTTATACCTACCATTTGACTTTCCTTGTATCCGATAGAGACATTAATTTTCGTAAATGTAGCAAAACCACTAAGCTTTTATTTAAAAATCCGCTTCCCAATCTGGGGTTCAAAGTTCGAATGACAGGAACCTCCGATATTTTTTTATTTTACGTGTTTTTTTTTAAATATTATAAAATCATCACCATTTGCTTCATATGGTGAAGTAAAATGTCATGAGCACTCAAAGATATGTTAATTCAACTTATTTTTACTTGACCAGCGCTGTAGAGTGTGGCATAAACCTTTTTATAAAAAGCCCGTGCCCAACAATGGGATTACAATAGACGACGATAGGAATTCTTCGTGGATGGTACGCGGCGGAAGCACCGACACTCCTGACTGTGCCTCATGCTAGCGATGTAAGCTGCTTTGTTCTGGTTTAGAAGCTTATGGTATAATTTATCTTAACCTCATTTATATAAGCGTCCTTACATTTGTGCGAAGTGTCACATACATATTACCTATTATAAAAGTTTTAAGTAACTTTGCGCAGAGTTACGGAAACAGTATTTACATTGTAATTAAATCAAATTCCATTCAGAAGGATATTTGATATTAATATTACTTTCGCTGTGAAGTAAAATTACTTAAAAAGTAATTGAGTTGTGATTGCTACCGGCAAGTGCTTAGTCGCTAGCTAGAATCAGTCTTTTTAACATTTCTAGTAATTTAAGTTCTCGAGTAAAGTTGTTGAAAATCTTAAAAAACTCGAGTTATTTTTCTAAAAATCTCATATTTAAAGCTACACATCATACATATATACATCCATACATAAACACACTCACACGCATATGCGTGTGTACGTATGGATATGTGTAAGTATGTATAGCTTTAAAAATGTAGATGTATATGGCTTAATATAATAGTAATCGCACAATTTCCAACTTCAATTCATACTTCATACGATTTAGTTCTTCCCCTCGTCGTATTGAGTTTTAGAACGTTTAGCTAGTTGTTAGATTTATCTCCATTTTCATCAGTATACATCAATAAAATTTGTCTTAAGACCGTAAATATCAATGCGGGCTTACTAATCACATCGTAAGTTCACGTTAGAACAGAACAATCAAGTTTGAGATAAAATTAAACTCTTCAGCTTAACGAGCTTGCGTTCCGAGGTGAGTCTAGAGATGTTGCGTTAGTGAACGTTTAACTTGGCGCTAACTGTAATTAACTTCTAAGGAACCCTTGTTTCAAAATTGTAGACTAAAATGCTTCTGGATAATTTAAAACTAATTGAAATTGTTGGAGAAAGTAACCAGTTAGATACAATGACGTCCTTCATTACAGTTGATGATTCTGGTTGATTTTTGGCGTACCTGATATACTTACTGTTATCTTAATATATTTCCCATATTGTATGCACCCTAGATATACCCGGAAATAGATATAAATATTATATAACACTACTAGAAACTTAGAACAAAAATCTAAATTGCCTTATTTTCCAAAATTATCAGTACATTTCAAAGAAAGTTATACAGAACAGTAAATAACTGGAGGAATGAAGTTTATCCGGATTAACTATTGCATCTCTTAATTAGATACCAAGTGCTTCCTGCGTTGTATCCGTAATGTTTATACAGTTAAGTTCAGTAACTTCGTGAGTTTAACTTAGGGCTTGGAACTCGAGAGATAACTTGAACACTAAGTTTATCAAAACGGTTATGAACTCCGTCTTATCTGCAAGGCGTTCCGTCGCTTATAATTATAATTTTGATAATATCTGAATGTTAACTTAGGTGAACGTTAATAACCAATAGAATATCATGATTACATTGATTTATGCTGATGTTTGAGTGAAAATGCTTCGTGTAAGTTTAGTATAGCCTTATTACCACATCCTTCATACCGTCATAGCTTAACCCTTATTATACTCGTATAGGGTTCTAATACCCTTTAAACCCAGTCCAAATTGAAGATTATAACAGTACCTAATGTTTAATTTTGTATTTAGGATAAAAAATATTTATGTAAACGTGTTTATTGACAATACTGCAATCACCTCTCCCAACAATCCAGGATACAGGAAATGTAGATTTAAAATATGTAGCAGCACAAATAATGCTTGTTATTCTGAATATAACAAGTACACCTGTTGACATTCCGAGAGCTATTCAAATATGCTTTGAGTGTTGTCTCCGAATACCTACGGAGCAGCAAACGATTTGCTTCTCTACTTAACCTTTTTCCTCATAGGGCACGGATTTTTTTTAATCATGTTCTTGTTTTTTTCTCATATAACAAAAGAAGTAAATACGCATGTAGCCTACAATGAAATTCAAAGAGTACAGAATTTCTGTTTACTGATTTATAGATGTGATGATGCCCATGAGGACTGATTTGGAACGTAATGCAAGAATACATGCTTTGCTGAACTTAGCTATGGTTCGCTTGTGGCAAAATTAGGTGTGATAGTGATCTTATTTGGAAAACAGAGTGCAACGAGTACAAGTAAAAGGGTATAAAACTCCGGGTTCACGTGTTAGAATAGGTGTCCCTCAAGGCTCTATCTTGGGACCTTTCTTGTTCTTAGTATACATAAACGACTTACCATACATGATGCAGGATTTATCTAATATTGTTTTGTTTGCTGATGATACTTCTTTGATATTTAA
>DWRA01003606.1:0-11839 GCA_018250295.1 Spathilepia clonius | reverse complement strand
AACAGGGAATCCTAGTGTGGGGCTGTGAGTGTATAAAGCGTCTTTTTTAAAGCGTCTTTTATTTTCCATAAGTCTTAAGTGATATTTCCCGTGTTCCACATGACGAACTTGATGACTTCAATTTGATTTATACAAAAAGTTAGAACGGAACCCAATTACTAAGCTTGAGCGGACTGTGTTATATATGATTATATGATCTGTCTATGTGTTCACCTTTTAAAGCGTAATAGAAACACAGTTGAATTCTGGTAAAGTATTACTATGAACGCTATTACAACACTAAACATTTTAAAAAATATATAATAAATTGTTGATTTGGACTCGCACTTGGCCTTTGTATTCTTATTGGAATGATGTATTTCAATGTATTTCTGTTTACTTCATTTTCATGTGATTCTAGTCGCTTGTCTTATATTGACCTTCATTACACACCACAATTTCAAAACTTTAACCTTATTCACACAAATACATACAGAAAAATAAAACATATATTTTATAATTACAGTTTCAAGCGGAAACATAAGAAAAATTATATAATAAAATGTAACAGTTTAAAACTCCTACAATTCTAACATAAGACGCACGTCATTAGTTATTACGCTCTACAAAAACGTTGACAAATATTATTACAACAAAATGATAACTACATTAATTTTCTACATTAGTCACGTTATGTTACAAAGTTTCGAGGCAAAAACATGAACCGTGATAAATCGTGTCGAGGCAGTGAAGAAAGAATTTAGTGAAAAAATATTCGTCGGCCATTTTCTATTGTCTATGCTTGTTTTCGTTTTATTCTGTTTTATTTTTTAAGTGAAAGTACGTTCCCGCGTTTTTCTTTTGTTATTCGTAATATTATAATTTCGTATTCACCGCTTTTTATTTTTTACTAATCCGACATTTCATTTGGTGAGATTTGCGCAGTCGGAACATGTTTTTCTGTAATTTTAGTAGGCTTATTATTTTTAATACAACTAACACACGGAGATTTGAAGGTTTTCTCTTTATTGTATGGAACACTGGATGATAAATGGTTGCCCATTGTTCCCCATGATAATGTATAGTCAACCCCAGATAAGGTACAAGCCCGGTCGGTCACAGATGCGTTGCTATGCCTGAAGACTAAGTCGGAACGCCTCTGGAAAGAATATCTCCCTTACCACCCAATCAACCCATAATACAGCTAATGTTAACTTTGTTGTTATTAGACAGAAATGGAAGTGGCGGTGGTCCTGCGTAGTCGAACCACATAAGGTTCTACCACGTTTAAAATTACTACCTATAATTTTCACTTTTGGTTGTAAAATTAATAATTGATGTAATAAGCTATTTCCTAGTAGGTAGGTACTGTTATCAGTCGACGTAATTACATAGATACAATGATTAAAAAATGTTTAGGTAAGAGGAAATATCATAACAAAAGCGGCTGTTGGCGGATACCTTTGTCTTCACGAATAAAATTAACTTGGAAACGTTGTGAACGTTTAATAACGTTAAAAAACAATACGATATCATTGTTCGTATGTATAATTCGCAAAAAAAAACATATTATATCTTCCTATCCCTCTTTTGATCTATACAGGGTATATTTATTATTATTATCTGTGTTTTTTTTTAATTATTATTCTAATTATTATCTATTATTATTTATTATCTGTGCCTTTTAGTTATGTGGCTCATAATATATTATCTATGCTCAAAGCACGCACACGTATACGTCCAAGTAATATTTTGAACACACACCGTGTGATAGTAACGAATGAATTAATTAAACTTAATAACTCAGTTACATCAATAAACTGTGTATCGGACTTAAAGTCTAAAATATCGGTCTGTTCATTACAACACCATATTCAAAAAGTTTCCCTTAGAAATATTCCAGTATTTATAATAAAACGTTAGAAATCTGCCAATTACTGTGTTCATACTCTATTTGCTCATAAAATTACTGAGTACTTTCGTTTTTAGAATACTCAAAATAGCTTCGTTAGAGCATCTTGACAACTTAAGCTCAGCACAAGATAACCCCGTAATTCCCCAAGATCCCAGTACCACATAAATGGGTTGCAAGACAGTCAATGTTCAGTGATAATGAACATGTCTGCTAGATTCGTAGCTAACAGATTCACAACACATATGTGAAATCATATGTGTGTGCGTCAGAATCATCCAACCGTCCGATGGTAAAGTCATGTAACTCTTGATTTTCCGATAAACGACTATTCTATGTAAATATATTCAAAGCAACTCCGTTAGGAACGGTATGGTGCTAAACGTCCAAGGCATAATACTGACCACGATCAACTTAATTTTTCACACTGACACACTTTTAATTCATCTCCGATTAAAAATTATAGACAAAGTGTAGCAAAATGTTTTGGAGGACTTTTCTCTTGCAGGCGTGACTGAACTGAATAGTAAATTTTGTTACAAAATTGTAAAATTTTTAGGTACTTATATTTACATCACCTAATAATACATGACACATTTTTAATATCTAATATAGTACAATGTAAAAACGAATCCAAAATTTTGATTCATAATGAAGTCGGCATTTGGTATATGTAACAATAAATTTTGTTACAAAATTGTAAAATGTTTAGGTACTTATATTTACATCGCCTAATAATATATGATACATTTTTTAATATCGAATATATTGTAGTACAATGTAGAAACGAATCCAAAATTTTGATTCATGATGAAGTCGGCATTTGGTATATGTAATAATAAATTTTGTTACAGAATTGTAAAATTCTTAGGTACTTATATTTATATCACCTAATAATACATGATACATTTTTTAATATGTAATGTGGTACAATGTAAAAACTTATCCAAAATTTTGATTCATAATGAAGTCGGCATTTGTTATTTGTACATCAATATTTATTCGAGTTACCATGTCCTTCTTTTTGGTCTAAGACTATCATACAAGACAAATTTTGCCTGCCTAAACTGTCAAATTACGAGTAAGCAAAAATTTGTTATGATTTATTACTAACTGGCTTTAGAAAATAACGGTTGACACTGACTGCATCTTAATAATGGGATATTAATAAAATTTACCAGTTATTTAACACCAATTAAATTGCGATCTTATCTCCCATTAACGTATTTACTATGTTGTAAACATAAACCACGTCTTTATCTCTTTACTTGTACGAAATTGTACAATTTTGAAATAACATCTAATTTTACGTCTACATTTTAGTGTTATTGCCCGTCGATTAACTTTACCGTTAATACCATAGACTAGGTGAATAATAGAGTTGTCTTTCGTATTTAGTAAAAGATCAATTCCATAAAGGTGGCTGTTCTACATATTTTCGTCTCGCGTGTTCTCCATAATATACAGTACTTTGTGCAATATTTAGTGCTTTGGTTCTGGAGACACCATTGCTACACCTGTTTTTAGTTAATGACATAGTGAGGCGTCCAAAACTCCGGCGACTGATCTAAAATTTTAAGCAAACTCGGACACAGTCGATACTTGGATGGGTGTACGCTAGTGGCTAACTTTCTTGCTTCGAAGAATATGTTCAATCTGGTTGTTATAAATGATTAGGCCTTAAACCATTTCGTACGCCTTAATGGCTTAAAAACCTCCGATACTGTTTTGGCCTCTGACCAGTACCTCCCTCCGCTCATCCGCATGGCAACAGTGGCTTCATACCGTCTTCAATAGTGAGGAGAAATGTCACGCGCTACAGTCGACAATTTTACAACTAACTTTAGTTTACTAATACTCTCCACTTCTTGTTAGGCGTGTTTACTATATATATTGTTTGGTGACGATAACAAAACTTTGAAAAGGGCCTATATAATCTTAAAAGCGATATGGGGTGGTGTGGGATTCTTGCCGCACTAAAGCTCCTCAGTGGCCTACCTCAGCGCTGCTAGGAAGACTCTGGGATCAGGGATCTCGGATAAATAAGAACGCGCCAATATCCTCTTAGAATAACACCCTCTACTATATTCAGGAAAGTTATTTACAAAAGGTATGCAACCACACATACCGTTATCTTACCCGAAGCTGCTGGTTTGATGGTTCGTACTCCCAATCTTGCCACCTGTCACCCTGAGAGCCCCTGGCTACTGGCCTCTTACGACAAATATATTGGTCCCAAGCAATTTGATGAAGTGGCAAACGAGCATGCAGTTCACCGAATGGTAAGTGGAAAATGCCGCTCATTGACACCTGTAATTCACCTCAGGTAAGAGTAGGATCCTGAGATCGACCACAGATGCGTTGCTACTCCTGAGGACTAAGTTGGAATGCCTCGGATTATAAGTCTCCCTTACCACACCCTTCAAACCAGAAGATAGCAGCGCTCAACACTGCTGTTATTAGGCAGAAATAAGTGTGGCGGTGGTGCCGCCGGAGTCCAACCACAAAGGGTTCTACCACCTTTATAAATTAGCCGGCATCCACACCATTCCAAGAATGCAAGAACTACTTCAAGCTTGAAATTAGAGTGACGGTGGTACCTCTCCTGTCGAATCATGATAACCCTACCACTGTTTAAAGCCGTTTAGTCTCTGCTAGAGGTAGGGACCAAATTTTCTACGTAATAATTACTTATAGAATACTTTGTTAGTATCAAATGTTGGTAATATTATTTTCGCGCACTTTTGCGCACGGTCACCTCGCACTTCGACATTTGCAACATAAGAGGGTTGCTAATGCATTCCGACTTATCATTTTGTAAAGCCGTGTTTGAACCACACGCCGTAATGCCCGTTATGGGGAGTTATTCCATTGTTGTGCTGAAACAACACAAAAATATGCTAAGAAATATTGAAATTGGTCTAAAACCATCCAAAAAGTGCGGATAGAATTGTTAGATATGTATGCTATTATTATTAGGCTTCCTGATTGGATAATGTTGCTAATTTAGGCATCTACCCACTGCATTTGGGTAATAGGGTAATTGGGGTAAATTAGAGCAAAATAGAAAAGCGTCATTTTTTGTTTTCTCTCAAAATACCATAACAATATTAGTTGAACTTATTCAGTAAAGGACGTACTTGGGTTATAACCTCGAAGTCAACGTAAATGAAGTAACAGAGTGACGGCGCAAACGCGGCGTGACGGGCAGGTGTGCGCAGCCCGCTCCCACTTCCGACCGCATCTGGCCACCGCAAATTGCAAACCGACCCCATCCCCTCACCGACGTCGACTCTATCACCGTCTACTTAAGCCCGAAGTTTAACGAGCTTAATCCCCAGCTTAATGATTCCATACGAAGTCGAATCGCATCATTTCGACCACCGACTTCATTAAAGACGGTTCGTAATTCGACCGCGTGAAATGAACGCGACATCGGCATCGGCCAGCGCCAGAAGTAAATAAACAAACACGTCGCATATCGGGCGTTGTGCAACGCATATGGGGCATGCATAACTTACGGTCGCAGGCGACGCATGTAAACATTGTTTATCGCGTGGATCCGATGCGGGATGGTGTGGTGGTGTCCGCACGTGGTGCGTGCAGCGCGGTGCAGCGTGCGCGGGGCGCGGGCGCACGCGGCGGACTGCAGCCGAGGGGCGCCGCGCCCTCCGCCACCGCCAGGTTGTCAACAAACACCGAATGAATGGAAATGAGGCCGCCGGCGCTTCACATTACAAGTTACACCACCGATCGATCGAATGCACCGTCCCAACTGATATCGTAATGCATTCCACTGTTCACTTGCAACACTTAATAGTTGTTTGTAGTGCCCGATATAACAGACGCTATTTGTGATCTAGCATCCGTGTTGTTAGCAATTGACTCATTTTTTTTAAATTTAATTATTTGTTAAAAATTTAAATTAATAATAAATTATTTTATAGTTAACTAGCTGACCCGGCGAACTTCATAACGCCTAATAGTTAAATAATGTATCAATGTGCAGTAACTAAATTTGGAACGCCACCGCCACCGTTAATGGATGTTATCTTACATATAAACCTTCCTCTTGAATCACTCTATCTATTAAATAAAACCGCATCAAAATCCGTTGCGTAGTTTTAAAGATTTAAGCATACAAAGGGACATAGGGACAGAGAAAGCGACTTTGTTTTATACTATGTAGTGATAAAAAACACTTAAAAAAATAAATAAATAAATAAATAAATAAATAAACAAAAAATAAAAAAAATAATAAAAAACAAATAAAAAATAAAAAAATAATTAAAAAACACTTAAAAACACTTAAACACTTGTTACCCGACTGTAAGGTAGGGTTACGCTTTTCGCGCGTATCTAGTATGTAGATTTGTCTGTAAAATTATTACCTGATATCTTCCAAACCCCTGGACAGATTTATATCATTAGGGTGACGTTGCTTACGTGCTTTGGTGATACTAATTGTATTGTCGTCTGAATTCACGCTCTTTCAAATAGATCTAACAATTTATAAATAACCGAATTAAAAATCTATTTCCTAGATAATTATGTTGACATAAGTATTAACTCAAAGAAATAATTATTATTATTATTCTGATGTATAATTTCATGGTCGCGACACTATATGCAAACTCTAGTATTTACCTCAAGAAATATGGTTTAAAAAACATTATTCAATTGTAACAGTCGTTTCCAATAACAAAAAAAGACTCAAAAAATATGGTAATTCTCATTGTTACTTTTTCATATGTAATAAACATTTAATAGACGCGCATGGAATATAAAATTAATTCTGCCTAATAACAGCAGTGTTAAGCGCTGCTGTCTTGTGGTTTGATGGGTGTGGTAAGTGAGATAAACTTAACGTGGCATTCCAACTTAGTCCTCAGGGGTAGCAATGCATCTGTGGTCGACTTCAGTTAGAATTCTGGTCTTATCTGGGATGGGTCACAGATGTCCATGGGCGGCAGTTGCCACTTACCATCAGCTGGACTGCATGCTCGTTTGCTACTCTATCATATAAAAAAAAAGGAAATAAGAAAAAAGAAAAAAAGCAGTAGGCTGTCAGTTATATATATACACATTTAACACAAACATGTAGCAACTTATAATCGGTCACATTGTTTAATTCTGCCACCTAATAGCCCACCAACACGAGGCAAACTTATGACGTTGGCTTTGTTCTTTAATTAATAAAAAAGTATAATATAAACCACTTACCCAAAAAGTATGTGACGCATAGTGCTAGTACTATGAGAAAGATGAATACTCTCTTTAGTCTTCTCGGCTGCTTGTGTGATCTACTCCTTACATTGATATGTGAGGCTGAGGTATCATCTTTTAACTGAAACAATGATAATCTCATTATTATTTATACAAATAAAAAAATTGTTAATGTTTGTAATATCAAAACAACTGCTTTTACTAAATGCATAAGTATATAAGATTTAAAAAATTACTAAATTTTTGTCGCTCTTTGTTTGAGTAATTCTCTGAAATAGCTTGGCAGATTTTCATAAGACTTTCACTGGCAAATAGCTGATGTTATAAGGAGCAACTTAGGCTATCTTCATTGTAGATAATGTTTTAGGGTACCATTTTTTTAATCTATGATTGAGTCACCCAACTTTCGACCATGCCATTGTCTGTGTATCACAACCTGATTATCTTCTTCAAAGCAACTCTCCAAGTTATATCCACTTTCTGCTTTATGGCAACAGTTTACATTGCTTACCTGTAGTTTTTCAGCTAGATGCACCGAATGAAAACCAGAATAATGTACATTCTGCTCAAAACAGCGCAGTAACATCACTAGACACTTTTAGTAACTATAATAACTATTTTTTTACAATGTACTGAATTAATAAGTACTGTAAAGCAGAAGTAGATATAACTATGGTTAAATTGGGAAAATTTATACATCTCACATATAATGTAGATAAGAATTACTTATTGAAGTTTCATGCTTCACACTAATTGTAGAGGTTATTGAACTTTTGTAAATTAAAATGGTTAGAACTACAGTAGAGACAGTCAGAGACAGAGTTTAACATATAGATTATTCCATTATTTATTCTGTATAATATGTTCTAAAATTACAAATTAAATAATTGTATTACCCTGAATTATATTATTGGGTCTATTTACAACGAAATATAAGCACCAAAATTTTAAACGAAAACAAATATATATTTCACAATTATTATTTAATTTGCATGCAAATCAGTATCTCATATATTAATAAAAATATTAATATTTCATATATTACATTCTAAAATAAAAAAACGATAATTATGAAATATAATGACAGAATATTTAACAGAAAAAAATATAGAAGTCACAATGCCAACAGGATTATGATTGATCCTCAAAATATTCTATATTTATTTACAAAATATAACGTACGCACCTCTAAATATCTGTAAGTACTGAATTTTCCCATATCGGGCTAAAATAATCATCACAACCTTGAACAATTTATATACACATAAGGTACACAGTAACCACTGAAAAATTACATCCGGAGTTCATAGTTACTCGTATTAAAATTAATTATTCGTAAAAAAACTCAACACAGTCGCGACAACCTTTTTGATATGATTCCTCATTTTTTCTATTTTACATTCTATTCATCTATCACTGTCATACTGGCAGCGTCAATGATACGAATTGAACAAGGTTGCCATAAATGTTACTATAAAACTTAAAATGAATAAATAACTTAAAGATTGTAG
Organism: Spathilepia clonius; assembly: GCA_018250295.1. Lineage (NCBI taxonomy): Eukaryota > Metazoa > Arthropoda > Insecta > Lepidoptera > Hesperiidae > Spathilepia > Spathilepia clonius. Next base: position 3,211 of record DWRA01003606.1, on the reverse strand, counting down.
TTATTATAAATTTGATAAATAACTACATTACGAAAAATGTCTTAATATATCTTCAAAATTTTATGGAATACTCTCAAGCACGGAAAATATCTCTTGATGTCTTTTTAATTTGTCATTAATCTTGTGATGAATTCTGGATAAGTAATGACAGACCAAAACTAATGTTTAAGACATTAGTTTTGGTCTGAACCTTTGTCCAAACCTTCATATTCTGTTCTAATTTCACCCGAAACCAAAACTTCAGAAGGTCATGGATTTCTAATATTACCAAAGTTTAGACTTGATGTATCACAGACTAATTATCATACATACACATGTACAGTTTTCTTTTTATTCTCTCTAATATAACTCTTCATTACATATTTCTCATTCGAAGTTCGATGTTATCACTAATTCATAAATTTATGTAACGCAAATATTTTTTTTATCCATACATATACCCCATCACAATTATTAACTGTGGAAATTTAGTTAATTTCCGTTATATTTTTTATCTGTGTTTGTCACAAACTTCACATTTTCACAATAAAGTTTCACAAATTCACACTGACAGGAAATATTCAAGGTCGTGAAAAGAAAACATTAAAATTTGTGTAAAGTTTATATCAATTTACAAAACCGTAGTGATAAACATAGGTAAATAACGTTATTTTGTATACTAAAACTGTTTTATTATTACGTGTTAATTACATAGATATATTTTTAGTTTAATCTTTATTAGTTGTTTACCGTAACCGTAACCTTGAATAATAGATATAAGATTTATTTACTCGCTACTTAGCCGATACTACAAAATTAACCTACGAAAATTATGTTTATAAAGGTAATACATTAGAAAGCATCTTCTACTTACCTTTCTTTGACGGAGTTCACTCATTTTGAACAAAAAGTAATAAGATATATTTTAAATTAGCATTTAATAATTTAATCACAAGTGTCGTTAGTTCGTCACACGCGTGTGTACATAATACGTAGTTACGTACTATACTAAATTACAACACTGAAGTGAAGAGTCTAAGGCCACAGATATAATTATATTTGATGACGCTCTAAGTATAAGCAAAGGATATGGTACTTGATGCTTATATTTTTGAAAATAGAATATCGAATTATCATGTACGATACTTCTATGGGTACGATTTAAATCTGTTATTTAACTTGTACGCAACATTTCACACGAGAATGACCGTACACTACTGCCTCTTCAATTTATATTAAGTGATATGATAAAAATTGATGACTAATATTCATTGATTGGCTACCTAGTGATAAAGTTTACGTGTATAAAAGTGTATAAGGTCGTACTTATTTATAATATTTTTGTGTATTTATGGATTTATTAGGTAACTAGACGAGACCTGCGGTTTCACCTACGTTTCAAAAATGTATCGTGACATAAATATATTCGTAATTTTTTTTTCAATTACGTGATTGACATAAATTGACATAACTTCTTTATTTTTTAACCGATTTAAATGAAAAATATACACTGAATGTTACGTGAAGCCCATCACATTGTATTCCTTAAAACTGCATTCAAATCGGATAAGCCGCTTCTGAGATTAGCCTGCACAGACATACAGACAAACAGACAAAATCATGGAACATTGTATTGGGTTTGCGTTTATAAAGGCCCGCCATATTGATTTTTTAAATATATTTGCCATGTACAGACAGCGGCCAGTTACATATGTATAGATAAGTACTTATGTTTTATATAAATCTTTATATAGAGAACTAGTTGAGGCCCGCGGTACTGTACCTATATACCTTTTGGATGATGTCATTTATTTTCTAATGTTAAAAGAATGATTAAAGGTGATTCAGTTTTTAGTTTCACAGTTTATTGTATAATCGATTAAACACAAATATTTCTATTGTTCGTATGTATGAGTGAGAGGTACATGCTGTCAGTTTGTAAATTTTATTTCTTATTACTTAATATTGAATAAAGTTACTATGTTTTACGTACTAGAGGTTACATAAACAGTGGCAGCCTAGTAATTAAAACTGTCAATCGAGGGATCCTAGTGTCGAAGCCTAGGTACCTCTGATTTTTCAAAGTGCGTATTAAATAAACATTCTTTAACGGTGTAACTACCTAGTCTACCAATTCGCACTTGGCTTGCGCTGTGGAGTAAAGCCTAAACCTCACCCTCCGAGAGGAGAGCCGTGCCCCACAGTACGATAGTAATGGGTTAATTAGAAGGACAGTACATACTACGGTACTAAGCACTTTGTTTATTTTTAAATAAATAAAAAGAAAATAATAATAAGTAATCGTATGTATTTCCTTAGTGACATGTATAAGTACAACATTGTCTACTACTAGTACTACAAGAGAATAATAGATGTATTTGGGGTCTGGTACGTACCTATAAGTAGCTTAGCTTCATATAAAATAAGTTAAGCGATGACATCATACATCCAAATTGCGAGTACAATAGGTATCTACTCTGTTTGGTTTGAGATTTAAGGCTTCCTTCAGATTAACTGCAAATTGCAGTCGTTATTAGTAAAGGAGCCGCACGCAGTACTGTTTATAGTTGCGTACAGTTGAAAGAGACTGCATGCGGTAACAGCGCATATAGTTTAGGAGCTCAATCCAAAATTAGTTGAGATGGAAATTCAGTTGTTATGTATTCTCCGTCTAAGCCAGCGTCGTAAGTCAAGACACGTTCGGTGTCCTCCAGACACATACAACGTACTGTTACACGGGTCCTTCTGATTATGTTTAAAAAAAAATTCGATTAAACAGAATTATCCGGACTTTAATTTAACCTTTACAATTTGTTACTTTGAGAAAAATGCTTGGTCTATTAGAGTAACCGACTGGACTGAACTGAACTCTGGAATTAACTGAATTCGACTGAGCTGTGGTCCCGACGACCGCGCTCGTTATATAAAACTTAAATGCTGATTCAGCAAATACGTGACTGCACCACAGCAGTACCGTATATTTGATGGAATGTAACAGTACGTGAATACATTGTTGTTCAGATTCGAAGTTTATTTATATGTCAATGCGAATGTGCTTTGTGGTCTGACTCCGGGAGCACCAGCGCTACACCTATTTCTGCCTTATAACAGCAGTATTAAGCGCTGTTGTCTTCTGGTTTGAAGGGTGTGGCAAAGGAGATAAACTTAACGAGGCATTCCAACTTAGTCCTCAGGGGTGGCAACGCATCTGTGGTCGACTTCAGTTGGGATT
>DWRA01003605.1:0-11839 GCA_018250295.1 Spathilepia clonius | reverse complement strand
ACTAAGTTGAAATGCCTCGTTAAGTTTATCTCCCTTACCACACCCTTCAAACCAGAAGACAGCAGCGCTTAACACTGGCGTTATTAGGCAGAAATAAGTGTGGCGGTGGTGTCGCCGGAGTCGTGCTGCAAAGGGTTCTACCACCTTTGAAGTAAGTACCCTACCAAGTAACGTATTCCTAAATGAGGTCGGCCACAGATAAATTACTACTACTTAGCAACAAATAGTAACGGCTCGGATAAGTATGTATGGTTGTTCTAGATATAATAAAAATATTGCTTAATATAACTTGTTTTAATTTGGATATTGTAATCCAAATTGCCCTCATTTCGATACTTACCTCTCTCTCATTTCAGTCCTTGTCACTTAGAAAACTTTACAAAATATATTTTGAAATCATTTCAATAAATTGAAACAAGAATTAAACAACAACTTTTTTGTTTTTTTAACATAAGAAGGACGTAATATATTATCTCATTTGATATTCAAGAAACTAACAAAGTAATAACGCTACAAAAATACAAAGTATCAAAAGAACTTACCGAGAACTTTCTTTGCACAAGTCCTTTTCACACTGCTCGCGTCCTTGCAAATTAATTGCACGTCGCCGGCGTCGCTTGACATATTCACTTTGATAAGTTCAGACCACACTCTTTTTTTGCCAAGTAGTGTTGGGTTACTCGATATTGATATGTGGTTTAATATTAAAATGCCCGACTTTAGAAAATTGTTTATGTTAAAGTTACAAATGAAGGAGATATAGGTATGGGTATTGTTTTATCCTTTTTTTAGCAGTACATAGCAGATAGGTGGATTTTAAAAGGTGGTAGACCCTTTGGAGGTTCGCCCCGGGCGGCCCCACCGCCACAATTTCTACTGATACCAGCTGTTTTTCGTGGTGCTGCCTTCTGGTTTTAAGGATGTGGCAAGGGAGACATACTTATAAGAGGCGTTACAATTTATTTCGCAGGAGTAGCAACACATCAGTAACTGACCTCAAGACCCTCAAGGAGGATTATAATCCTATCTGGGGTCGATTAAAGATATCCATTTGCAGCAGATGCCACTTACCATCAAGTGGACTGTATGTTCGTTTGCTACTTCTATCTTATAAATAAAAAATATCTTGAAAAGACAATCAGTTTCACGTTATTTCGCCTATTTTTTTTATTCTAATTCTTTGGTCTATTTTTAATTTATTACTTACTTACTACACACTTTTATCATTGGACATCTAAACTTAATTTTTTCGACGAGAAACAAAAACTAAGTTTAGTAGCAAAGAGCCTGGTCTGTTACCTAATTTTTTTTTCCATTATCATGAGATAGGAACATGGCAAAGATCGGACACAATATCTTGAAACTACTTAAGTATATAAAGCCTTGAAACAAGTAGGTACCTATTAAGTTATAAGAAGCTGTAGATACCAATAATGTGCTTGTTAGTTCCGAAACATATTTATTTTGTTTTTATGTAATCCTAATTATTTCAAAAACTTCACATTTTAGATTGAGATTTAATTTTTGCCCTAGTTAGCAGATCGACGTTTTTAAGTCGAAAAATATTTATTCACAATACTTTATTTATGGAAATCAAATGTCAATAATATCGATTTTGTTTTCGTATCACTAATCGGTGACGTAACATACATATGTCATACACAACTGCGTGAATAGTCCTCAATGCCAAACTTGATTGTACAGACTACAGATATTAAAAGGCAATATCTCTTGCGGCGCACTAATACCCCACGGGAGCGGGGCAGATCTCTAATGACTCGTAATTACGATCAAGGTAATGGACTCTGGTAATGGCGGCCGGCCACAAAGCGCGATGCCTCCATTTTGTTTTTATTTTTTCTTTTTCACTCCCGCGGCGCGATGTCTCGGCGCGCGCTGCATTCAGCCATAGTGAAATATTTTATTTATATGTACCTATTCGTTTTGTATCTTTGATTTACCCGAGCTTTACCCTTGTCAACGAACTTTATTACGTAAATTCGTAATTTTGGCAATGCAATTAAAATATGAATATCAATTTCAATGTTGGTTTCTTTTTATGCGGTCTTTTAATTACTTACGGATTTTAAATGTTCATATTTTATTTCATATGGGTACTTTAGCTCAATTTTGTTTCATAAAGTACCTTTTAATTTATGCAATGATTTCACTTCCATAAATTCATTTCATAATCAGAGTCGGGAAATAGTTGGCTTACTGATTTTAGATATTAAAAAGCTATCCGTATGAAAAAAATGCGTTATCTATGCTTACTAACATCCGATTTGTAAGAAAAAGCACGAACAGAGCGCGCCATTAGTGAGTGGCCGGTACCACTAATGTCGGCCGCATCCCGCCGATGATTTAGATATTTTTTGTGGCACAATTTGATTATGGTGTGTGGTTGATTACCGACGCCTTCGTCGAGTTAGATGGGCTCTATCTTCGAGCTTTATCTGTGGGATTTGTAAAAAAAATATAAGAGACTATTCTTTGTTTATTAATAGTTCTATAATGTACATTCTGAAAGAACTGTGAGTGTTAGGTTCAAGCATTCTCACGTTAAACTCGTATTTTTAATAATTATTTGTTAGGTTTCGGAAATTTAATTTTTCATCTGTAGTGGAAAGTTTAAATTTAGTTATATTTAAGAAATCTACATATATTTCTCGTTCCTTTTACCACGCTCTACCGTAGGTGTACTTTAAAATTTAAAGGTTAAAAATAAAATAAGTACTCGCCTCCCTCATTACTAATTCTTTTCCTAATGGCGGCAGCAAAAGAGCAACGAGAATGTTTCCCCAATGTGTTTAACTTTGTGTGTATCAATGGTACTAGTAACCCTACTGATACACACGATATTACACGCACTTGAAATAATACAATTAGTTTAAATAGATTCCGATGAAATTAAACAAAATATGTGACAAATACGTACACAGTTAACAAACATGAATTTAGACTAATATTATCGCGGAATTGACACATTTTGTTATGTAACGGGTACTCACGATACGAAATTTTGATTTCTTAGTTGTCGATATTTCGACACAATTGCATGAATCGTGGTCACGGCGGAACTCAACACAGAACGACAGTTCTGTGTTGAGTTCTGTGTGTGGCGGAACAGTTAACATATCATGTAGTTAGGTCTAAACAATAATGAGTGGAATTTATTAACTCTACTTTGTCTATTATAGTAATAGACTAAGTATAGACTTAGTGTCTAGTCTAGTCTTCATATCCGGCAGAATATTGAGAGCTTGTGCTCAAAATAATACCAAAGGCCGTACCGCGGCAAAAAGCATTTCAAGCCTTAAATTATTTGAAGATATTGATATTAAACCCACCGAGATATTTTTAATCGATAAAAAATACGCTGACGTCACTATTTCGGACACGATTCCCCGTGGATAAGTCTGACTGGACGTGCCGTTCCTAAAGTATTTAATTTTGATAACAATCTTTTTACTTACCTAGAATAAAAGACGTTTCTATTCAATTAACAAGATCATACTCCACGCATAGGGTATTTCTTGAATTCTAGAATCTCCTTTATTTTATAATTATTTCTTGAATCTGAATAATTTAATGATGATATTAAAGTTATATGGTCGCATTTTCCTTGTTTAGTATTTTTTAAAAGTAACTAATTGGTTTATGGTATGTATCTAATTATGGTTTACAAATGACTATGGTCAGAAAATCCTCGATCAATATTTAGTACTCGAATCAATAATATGTTTTAAATATTATAATTATAATAATAATGAATTTTAGTGGGTAAAAACTAAACAAAAACAAAGATAAGAACAAGTTAAGATAATAAATCTCTAAAATGTCAATTATATACATCGTTTAGAAATTGTTGTTATATAGCATAATTATGTATTAAGAATTTTATTTTAATTTTGGGTTTATTTTTCTATATCTTAATATGTAACGTGTTTTATTATTATTATTAACATCAACACAAAGTTTTCCGTGGATAAGTAATTTGTACTTAAATGTCATGTCCAGAGCGACATAGATCAATGAAAAAGCAAACGAAAAAAGAAAAAGAAAAATGGTGGGCATTCATTAGTCGTCATTGAAAGCTCACTTCCATTTTTAATCTACGTGCTTTTAGTTTTGTTTTAGAGGTTTGTAATTATTCCCGTCTTGCTTTCAACCGGCCTGCCGACCATCGTGGGTACCTTTTATATGAGTAGAGTACGCTATTAATTAAGACTGCTATTATACATTCAGTTGTTTTGTGGTCTACATTTACATGTTTTGTAATGTTGCTAATAATTTTTTGTCACTATTTACTCGTATTTTTATTTTAAAAACATCTAAGAGGACAATTACAAATTATTTACGAGTTCTGTATTATGTATAAAAAATGTACATAAGTATACCACTATTTTGTTCAATATTTTTTATTAATATTGCTACAATAATATAATAACAGCAGTGTTGAACGCTGCTGTCTTCTGGTTAAATGTGGTAGAACCCTTTGGAGTTCGACTCCGGTGGCACCACCGTCACACTTATTTCTGCCTAATAATAGCAGTGTTAAGCGCTGTTGTCTTCTGGTTTGAAGGGTGTGGTAAAGGAGATGAACTTAACAAGGGATTGCAACTTAGTCCTCAGGTGTAGCAACGCATCTGTGGTCGACTTCAGTTGGGATTCTGGTCTTATCTGGGGTGGATCACAAATGTCCATAGGCAGCAGTTGCCACTTACCATCAGGTGGACTGCATGCTCTTTTGCTACTCCATCATATATAAAAAAATGTTTTATTAGTATTGTTACAATCACGTCACACTGTTTCATGTACAGATTATATAATTCGCTGATTATCATTTTCGTCACTTATTAAATACTTTCCCTATTTTTATTTCCTTGCAACACTGAGTCTCGTTTTAAGTTACGAACTATCTTATTTTTGCAATGTCATTTGTAACAAGTGTTATAAATTAATAAGTTATACTATTGTAGTTCTCAAATTTAAAGCAGATATTCTTTATTATAAGACAAGCCGAGCCTCGGGGTTATCCTACGCTTAAAAAATAACATAAATGTTGCATAAATTTTAACAAAGTGGTGCGCGCGCTGTAGATTAAATTAGTTTTATTTTTTTACGCGTAACCCTAACTTTACTCCTTATAACACCAATTACTCGCCAGTGAAAGAGCTTCAACTCAGAAAGCAGACAAACCAAAATCTTAATCATTACGTTTTAAGTATCGTATACACTTTCACATGCATTAAGCAAAAAGCAGTTTGCTATTACAAACAGACCCTTAAATTTTATTTATTTGTATGGATTATTCGACATTCGGGCTTTTAATTACGCATCGATACTCTGACTCGATAGCTCATTAAAGCCATTTGCGGATTCAGGTTGCTTTTTGTTTATTTTTTTATGTCCGCGGCTAATCGAACGAATGGACTTACAGCCGATTGAAACGGAGATATAAATTCATCGACAGAATCTGATGTTATCGATGCCTGGATAGAGTTACGTTACTAAAAAAACCTTTTATGACCAATAATAATTTGGTTTTTATTAACCGACTTTAAAAGAAGTAGATTTTATAGTCGGTACGTATTTTTTATTTGCGAAGTGGCAACAGAATTTGCAAGAAAAATGCAATATGAAAGTAAGATTATTCGTATATTTGATCAAATCAAAGTGTAAACACAAGAGTGTTAGGTATTTAGTATAGCTTAGTTTAATATTGAAATCCAACATGGCAGATGCTGCAAAATCGCGGAAAAATATTATTTATGCATCTTTGAAATTATTATAAAATAAAAGAGTTTTCTAAGAACAACACGGAAAATTCGGACGTAACTTAAAAGTTGTTATTAGAAACTTTTTTGTATATTAATTTCAAATTTTTTGCGAATATTTTTTCACGATGACGAGTTAAATCGCTGGCGTCTCTCAAAAGCGAATCTGACGTCGATTCGATTTTAACTTAATTTGGGCGCGAAATAAATTACAGAATTAGGGCCCAGGTGGCAATTCGTTATTCTTATAACATACAAAGGATAGGTATGTGAGCGATTCGAGTTTGAAACCGCGGCCGTGTTCTCGGAAGGCCATTTGTTTTTTTTTCATTGACAACGAAGAAGGTAATTTGCTTTTGGCTCGGCGGCGAGGTGTGGCCAATCGATTCCCCACAAGTTCGCGGTACGTTTTGATTTCCTGGCTAATGCTGTCGGCTTGGCTTTATTACATAAATAAAGATTTATATGAACTCTGCCTTTTTATAGGCCTTTCACTGTGTTCTATTAACAAAAACTTAGCAACATTTCAAAAAGTCTAAAGGTGTTATTATATTTACATTGAATACACACTTACATGTTTTTTACAAATGTAAAAATTCCTAGAGCTCGTTTTGCGATAGCCATTAACATTCTTCTTCTAAATGCATTTTAATTGCCTTTTTCATTTTAACGCAATTATAATTGAAAGGTGGTAGAACCCTTTGTAGTTCTACTCCGGCGGCACCACCGCCACACTTATTTTTGCCTGATAACAGCGGTTTTAAGCGCTGCTGTCTTCTGGTTTGAAGGGTGTGGTAAGGGAGATAAACGTAACAACATTCCAACGTAGTCCTCAGGTAGCAACGCGTCAGTGGTCGACTTCAGTTGGGATTCTGGTCTTATCTGGGGTGGATCACAAATGTCCATGGGCGGCAGTTGCCACTTACCAACAGGTGGACTGCATGGTCGGTTTGCTACTCCATCATATAAAAAAAATATATAAAATAAAAACAAAAAATATATATACTATTCTTTTGAAGCCGCTTTTACGGGTATTTCTTAATGATGAGCCTCTTAAGATAAGCAAAATTGAAGAACGAGACCTCTTCTTGTTCGACCCCGGCGGCATTACCACTGCACCTATTTCGGCTTAATAACAGCAGTGTTAAGCGCTGCTGTCCAGTTTGAAGGGTGTGTTAAGGGGGACATGCTCATTCGAAACGTTACAATTTAGTCCTGAAGGGTTGTAACTAATCTGTGGCCGATCTCAGGTAGGATTCTAACCTTATCTGGGGTCAATTACAGATATCAGATAGCCACTTATTACTTTGCTGCGTTTCTATTAAAAAGGCTACAGTTTTATATATTAAAATTTTTGTAGAATATTTTTTCAAATGACGAAATCCCCATCCAAATCGGATTAACAGTTTGTGCTTGTTTGTGGTTGTTAAGTTATAAATTGTATTATATCAAGATGTTTTCTGTTTCTTGCCGCTAGAGCCGCTTGTTGTTTTTTATAATCTGTGTTCTGTGTTTTTGATATTCTGTTTTATCTGTGGTTTTTCTCTTTGAACAAAAAGGTCAATTTTAACACATCAGAATTCTTACTTTTATGTCTGTTTATTTCAAACTAATCCCAATAGTGGTTTATAAATACACATACATACATAACGGTCGAATACAGAACCATTTCTGAAGTGGGTTAAAAAAGCAATCGATTTAACCGCCCGTTTCAAATTACAATACAATGCAACATAGCATTGGATTAATTAGAACTTTCACTACACGTACTTAATTGCGAATTGCGTTCGATAGACAATTTCATAAGATGTCTAGACACTGGACGGATTGCAATCGAATAGAATAGAAATCAAAATGCCAACGAATAAAAGTACAGGAAATGTTGCAAAGTTTACGATTTTTATCTCCAATGCAGTGATCGTGAGAAAATTGAACAGCTGAATATTCACAAATTTACCTGTAATATCCACAATAAAGCAGCTTGCTCTTATGTATTTCCCAAAACAAGAAAAATAAAGACAATGGACATTTATTTACTTATGTATACTTTATGTAAATATGTTATCTTTTTTATATAATGGAGTAGCAAACGAGCAGTCCACCTGATGGTAAGTGGCAACTGCCGCCCATGGACATTTGGAAATCCACCCTAGATAAGACCAGAATCCCAATTGAAGTCGATCACAGATGCGTTGCTACCCCTGAGGACTAAGTTGGAATACCTCGTTAAGTTTATCTCCCTTACGACACCCTTCAAGCCAGAACACAGCAGCGCTACACACTGCTGTTATTAGGCAGAAATTAGTATGGCGGTGGTGCCGCCGGAGTCGAACTACAAAGGGTTCTACCACCTTTATAGTTCTATATAGTCTATCTCGTAATTCAGAAGTCTTCTACATGGAGGATCCAATTGAGAGGAAAATAAAAGGAAAAAATCTTCTGAAAAATCAACTTAACGAATAAACACTAAAAATTTAATAATTTAATTTAAATATTGATGGAAGTATCTAATAAGTACGCAGTTCTGGTGGTAAGTGGCCACACTCGCCAACGGACATTTGTAACCAATCAGACAAGATAGTCACCTGAAGTCGGCCACATGCGTTGCCACCCCTGTGTGCTAAGTTAGAACTCCTATTATTATGTTCGTTTTGCAGCACCATCAATGGCGTGTCACTGCTCTTGGACTTTTTTATATGATGGAGTAGCAAACGAGCATACCGTCCACTTGATGGTAAGTGGCAACTGCCGCCCATGGACATCGGTAATCCACCCCAGATAAGACTAGAATCCTACCTGAAGTCGACCATAAATGCGTTGCCGTCCCTAGGGACTAAGTTAGAATGCCTCGGATAAGTAAGTCTCCCTTACCACACCCTACAAACTAAATGAGAGCAGTGCTTAATACTACTGTTATTGGCAGAACCACAAAGAATTCTACTACCCTGCCAGTTGCTGTTCTTCGCCTTAAGTTGGAACGCTAGGCGTTCAAATTTCGCTCCACCATCAAGGGGCGATGCACTGCTTTTAGACGCACTACATTTATAAACTTTTAATGTGTTTTTTCTGCATTTTATTATGTTATTGTTCGTGTTACAAACTCAGTTATTAAACCGTCACCAAGAATCAATTAATCCATAAAATCAATATTTAATTAAACTTATAAAATATGGGCCGTACGAATTTTATTGTTATAACTCTCCTCTTGGCATTTCCGAATGTTCTAATTTAGGGTTAGGTTTTATTACCCGTGTTAGGGTGACCACAGAGCAAGAACGTTGTATTGTCAATCATTATTATTTATTTTGATGAGGTAAGTATTTAAGAAGGTAATAAATTAGTTATTAAAAAAAGATTAAGTTATTTAAAGAGTTGTTAATGTTAAAATTGTTTCCTCTTTCTATTCGAATAATGTTAGCCGACTTCTGAGGGTAAAGGGTTTCGATATTTGTACATATATGTATAAATGTCTCGTTGCTTGTCACGCCCTACAGCCTAAACGGCCGATTTTTATATATTAATACCTTGGTGTCATTGAACATGTTGTATCGGATAGATATATGTATGTTTATACAATTATTTACTTCTTTTAGATCTTTAGAACAAATGGGACGCGCACTATACCAGTATATTTGTAAATAAAATTACTAAAAAATGTTTTCTTCGGTTTCCTTAGCTCGATCCCAATGTACAATTATTGTCTAATATTTCCGTCTACGCTTTAAACATTCCACACCAAAATTCACTATAATTAAACGGATTTATTCAGAAAACAAGGGTGAAACTTCAAACAATTATGTTAAAAAATGCTAAAACAGCAACCCTACCCCAACAATATAACGTTGTATCCCGGCTCACACATTAGCGCCGCCCCCCGGCGCCAGCAACACCTCGGGAACAAAGCCGAACATAATTACTGCCAACAATAATAACCACGATGTGGGTGTTTGGGATGGGTTCAGCTCTGCACGAGTGTCAATCCATGATGTTTAGGTACTATTTGTTTAACTTTTTATTGATTGCAGTAGCAAACGAGCATGCAGTCCACCTGATGGTAAGTGGCAGCTGCCGGCCATGGGCGTCTCTAATCAACTAGATAAGATTTCAGTTCTACCTGAGGTTGACCACAGAAGCGTTGGTAGGTACTCCTGAGGACTAAGTTATAAATATGTCTCTCATACCACACCCTTTAAACCAGGATACAGCAGCGCTTAACATTGTTGTTATTGACAGAAAAATGTGCGACGGTGGTTCCGCCGGAGTTAATGCTGCTAGTTAAATGTTTTAAGGTATTTTCAAGTTGGCGACAACGTTATTAGTAATTTTGCGGCCGCAATATTACATATTAATGAATTCTAATCTTTAATACCATATATTCATGTTACATTGAAATAAATGTCCGCTTTACATTAAGAGATGTAATTCTATAAATTCATACGAGAGATAACACGATGAAACTTCTCATTAGTGGCGATAACGCGTAGCATTTTGGACTCGAATGTCAATGAGGACGATATCTCAAAGCTCAGAAATAAATTTTACTGGCTATTTCGACAAAAAGATTTGTTCGAATATTTCCAGTTCCTTTAGACTGAGCGTGTGTGGCGATTGGTGGGGTTTCGTCTGTTTTTACCCGACAGCAAGAGCAATATTTATAGTACGTAAGGCTTATTCTGTGTCATCTACAGATCAAACGGCTTGACGGCTTTTAACTGCGCGAGTCACATAGGCTATATTTTTAAGAAATCGAATTGTTTGTTTCCATAATAATTACTAGTTATCGTATTTAATTATCGTAAAGACTAATTTTGTAAGTAGGTATACAAATTTCTTAAAACGTAAGGCAAACTGCATTTCATAATAAAGTTTAGTAATTTGTTTTTCTTTTTAAGTTATAATTATTCAAAAATATTATTTGTTTGCTTAACAAATTCTTATTTTATTATCCTAATAATAATGCTTTTATATTAACCATAAGATTAAATATAAAGGGCTTGCTAGTATACTTTGAACATCTTTGTATTTAACATGTTTATACAAATTTATCGTTAATAGAAATAATACTTGTTATAACGAAATAGTTAATTGATTCTTCGTAGGCAGTTTAAACACGTAATGGTTTTCAGTTAAACTGCAGTTACTGCAAGGGTGGTAGGTACTCGTGAGTTCTTTGTCAGTATAGTGATGTGAAGGTACTTAGAGAATCGATTAAAATTCATTTAATATTTTTTTATATCCCACTGCTGGGCACCGGCTTCTACCGAGGGAAAACCGGCTGAGCTTAGTAATAAAAATTAAAAACTATTTACTTATTCAAATTAAAAGTTATTATAATTTTGTTATTCATACTCTTCATTTATTCATTGACATAATCTTATTACTAATGATTAAGTCTCATTATTTTTTTAAATACATAATTATCATAATGATACATAATTATCGTAATTTAAATACATAATTATCATAATCCCAATTCGTATTAATTATTTAATAATAATAATAATATTCGATTATTATCTTTGTATCGATTTAAGTATTTATTCGATTCTCGTTTTCTAAAAACGCGCGGTCTCGTCACTAGTCCGTGTGCTCTATAGTAATTGGCCACAATTACGTATCGTAAAGTCGTTGTCGCCGCTTGCTAATTGTTATTCCGTCTAACCATCGGTCATTACGTTTTTTAACAAAAGAAACTCTTAATGACGAAAGAACAGTGAATGTGCGGCATGCCCCGGCTTCTGCCTGTCGATATTTTAATTATTAAGCATTTAATTAAGGTTACCGGGGGGTAAATTATAGTATGGACTATTAACACTTTTTACTTACATATTATTGAAAGGAAGTTCAATACATTTATCTTATCTGATCATGCAGTTTCAAGGTGGTCGAATCTCTTGTAGAGTCCGGCAGTACTGTCACACACTCTTCTGCCTAATAACGACAGTGTTGAGTGCTGCTGTATTCTGCATTGAAGCCTGTAAGGGAGACTTATCCGAAGCGTTCAAACTTAATCCTCAGGGGTAGCAACGCATCTGGCTTCGACCTCAGGTAATTGTAAT
>DWRA01003604.1:0-11841 GCA_018250295.1 Spathilepia clonius | reverse complement strand
AGATAAACTTAACGAGGCATTCCAACTTAATCCTCAGGGGTAGCAACGCATCTGTGGTCGACTTCAGTTGGGATTCTTGTCTTATCTGGGGTGGATCACAAATGTACATGGGCGGCAGTTGCTACTTACCATCAGGTTGACTGCATGCTCGTTTGCTACTCCATGATATAAAAAAAGGAAATTTTAATAGCAACATAATCGATAAAGAGTAAAACGAGTTGAAATAAAATATATTCGGAAAATTACTACTAACTATTACTACAACTAGACTAGTATTATGAACATTAATGACGAATGATTGCACACGTCGGACGCAATAATGAAGATTCATTGGCGCATACTGTGACTCATTCGTTAAAAAACTAACGCCTAGATGCTACTAGATGTATTAAGTCTACGAAAATTGCAATAACAAACACAGAACGACGTAATTTATACACGAGTACCAAAAATAATTTATGTATATTATTTCGTTTTAATACGGCAAATTAAGTTTTTTAACAGACTACAAAATCGATGAGGTTCTCAATTCGATTGTATTTTTTTCAAATTTGAAGGAAAACAAAGAGAATTGCAAGTAGGTATATTTGTATTGTAAATTAATATTCTGCCTCTTAAGCTTATCCATCATTGGAAACAATCGCTTGAGCAACTTTTTTAATAATCAATCTATCCAATGTTTTGCATATAGTTGCATACAAATTTTTGCATGCTAGAAGCTGTTAAATTTAGAATTTTGTAGGCAGAATTTGGATGGATTGAATATTAGTAACGGGTATTAGCGATTAAGTAGTGGTCAATACCACCTTCCAAAACATAATCGGCGGCCATTGAGTAGATTATGGATCTGGGTTATAGGTATACAGACCCGTAAACAACCGACCCTTAACAGATTTTCTTAAATAAATTCAAACATGTATCGCCCGTCGGTCGCTCAAACAAATTAGACACCTGAGAAACAGCTAATTAAGCGACTTCTCAGTATCTTAAGCGACAGGATGGTCGCCTACGCAACTATCGCTCACACATTAGTTGCCAATGAGCAGTCAAGTTTAGTATTAAGTAATATCGATGGATAGTTCCAATCTGCCGCCTGCGACCACGATGATAGAGCATTCGCGTAAAATGGGTTCCACGAATAGCCTAAGTGGGACGTCAATCAATATCTTGTCACGGATACTGTCAGCGAAATGGAAAATTAATTGAGAATCGATTAACGGAACCCTGCACCGGACATACATTAGGTGTCTATTACGGTATAGAATTACAGGATATGGTTTATAAAATGGCCAATTTTCATAATTACAAAATGTACGTCGAACCATCTTATTAGAAGACTGCACTACATAAGATATTTCTTATAAGTTAATGGGGTTCTTTTAACTATAGAAAAATTCCAGTACTAATTAGAAATAAACACTTCCATTTGGAACAGGAAACATTGCTACATCAATAGTCAATGATTCAAAACCGACAAAGCTTTGTTGCTAACGTCTCCCTTTTCAAATTGAAAATGGAATGACTACACATTTCACAATTAATTTCGACAAAAACCGCCGATCAGCGTTACGTAGGAACCCTCTAATCAATGACGTCAGGTGACGCAACGTCAGTGTAACGTGTAACACATTGTATAACGCACTTGAAATCGCTTGCTCAACGCGCGTTAGTCTCTGATTGTAGTGTTTATATTGCTAATGACATATTGTCGATGGCGGAGTTAATGATTTCTGAATTGTCGTTTACTTTAAACGTATTGGTTTCTTTGTATTGATTGTGGAAATATTTTTTGTTCAATTTATATTCATCTGTTGACTTTAAACAGATTTGTTGAAGCACATAGTTTATTTTACTGACGTGTTATAAAATCATGAAATACGGGTCGAAAGTAATAGTGTGGTTCATGAGACGCGCAAAGTTCTGCCTTTTATAACATTCGATATTGAAGAGCACAGGTCCTGTACGACCAAGTACCTATATTGAAGAGCTTACATTTGCCGTGCCAAGGGTACGCGCGTTTTATTTTGATCGATGATCTAGTCACTATCCCTGATATCTTAAAAATTAATAAAAATCCTGGGATTCGAACCCTGAACGCCTAAATTGAAGCGCGGAATTTTAAAACACTAGCCTAATACTGCTTCTACATAACACACAGGCGATGCGGAAATGTGTGCATATTTTGTATAGATTAAAACTTCAATTTTTATAATCACTAAATCCCAAGATTTATGATTCAAAATAAAAAGTGTATTATAACAATTTTTGTACATAACTGTCTGTTATGGCTGGAATATTGCAAGCTAAGTCTGGAACCTTAGTAGTACTATCAAAATGAACTACTTCAAAGAATTTATTGTGCATAAGGGAATCAACACTGGTTGTAGTGTCTAAAGGATTTTTCTATTAAGCTTTATCTTAAACCAATTACACAGATATTAGGTTAACAATAAATAATCGATTCTGGTATTGTGCACAGAAAAAATATTTTGTTTTTCCTAGATATAATTAAGTCTTTAGTTTGTATATAAAATTGAAAAAAAAATTAACTAAACACCATACTTTGAATTTCATACTTCTCACAGAATCACAGACACACACACACACAACTTCTCACAGACAACTTTACAACAATAAAGGTGCTAATATATATTTTTTATGTAGAATACTGTGTGAAAAATAGTATGTTGAAAACAATGAATTCTTTTAATATACAACAGGTCTCAGGTTCACTTTGTATCCATAATTTGTATAACACTTAAAATAATAATCAAAGAATATTGTAAGTAACAATAAAATTGTGATTACAAATAAATTTTCTTTCATGAAAATTTTAATTCAACTGCCCGTCTAATGTAGAAGCCCATGAAGAAAGAAGTCAATAAAGCAATAAGATACATAGAAATAAATAGAAATTAAATGACTCCTTCGATATCGTTCTATTACTGTTCAACTACTGGGCTCTGGTTTCCGGGCAGAATGAGAAGGATTAGCCCGTAGTCCACCATGCTGGCCAAGTGTTAATTAACAAACATAAAATACTTTTTCTTTTTCAGACTTTCAAATATCTCTCAGTTATGCAGATTTCTTTACTACATTTTCATTCACCATTTGAGCAAATGATAATCAATTTCTAATATGTGAAATCCTTTGAACATTCTCCGATTCAAACCTCAAGCCCCTTAATTCGGGTGCTTTTTTGACTAATTGTAGATAACATAATTTTTAATGCCTATGTGCTTATTTATCAAATCCTTTGTCATCTTTAATTATAGTGTCTGTATGCATGCACAATTACCTTCGGAAAAGCCTTTATAAGTACAGAATATTATGAAATTTATGAATCCCTTGGGATACTAAGACACATAGAGAAGCCCAAATTGCTAAGAGGCAATCAGCAACACAGTTGTAATATTTGATCTATACTAAATTGGACAAGTAAGTTTATAAAGGATCAGTTAACTACTTTTACCGAATACTTTGGGAAGAATGAAATATGTTTCAACTATATTTAAGATAATCTAGAAAAAATCTGAAATTCAAATTGTCATTAGAAATAATTTTTATTTGGATTTCTAAATTAGCTAAATTTAGCATAAGTCTATTAGTGCTATTAGGATTTTTTTTCGACAGTTGAGTTCTCTTAGTTCTATTATTGTCCTCTATAAACCTTAAAATACCTTATTCGCGTAAATAACGCTTAAATGTAGGCCCGCAGATAACCTCTTTCGATCAAAAATCCAATTAGCATCGCACCGCCTCACGCTTCTAAAGTGTGCTACGAACATTCCGCATACGAAAATACACATTATCTGCCACTCACCTGTAAATCTTGCTAAAGTCATATAAAATGGTAGCGCCCCACTGGACGAGAGCTCGCAGATGGGATGAATTGTTGATTCTTCCACGGAGCTGGCACCACGGAAACCAACCGGCCACACCAACCTGCCACAATTCAATATTACTCCACTACCAACAGAATTTAACACTATCACTTAACTATCTCCAGTTACTCTAACATCTTAATTCCAAAAGATTACAAGCCGAAACGTACGCACCAGCTGGCAAAAACGTGGTATCTAGTACTATGCGCACTATATATGTAAATAATGGACTGACTGAAGATATTCGATATTCTAACTATTGTATGTACCTTCCCCCTATGACAAATCGTCTCTTCGATCTTCACTCCGCGTATTCAGCAGAAAAAACACTACTCGACCACGGTTCACAATCCACTAGAAACGAACATAAAATAAACTGAATTTCACCAAACGCGCACGCGATACCGTGGCCAAAAATGACGACAGAAAATAAATGAAATTGCACACTTTCTTATGTTTCTGGAACTGAGTTCACACCGGAAACGAGCATTTTTTTAAACTTGAAGCGGAGAACATTCTATGCTGAAGAAAATCGGATAATACATTGGAAATATATTTCATGACTAATTTTACAAAGGTAAAACGTTACCGTAAATTTATATTTCACAATAAAATAAAATGAAATAAATTTCACGAAAGGAAAAAAAGATGAATATAAAATTAAATTTGCCAACAGGAAACAGTCGCAACTTTTTTAACTTTCGTTTATGGTTATTGACACTGTCAAGACAGTATTTCGTTGTTTTGTGTAACAAGAAGAATTGTTGTATAACTTTTTTTATCAGTAGAAACATTAATAACTGTTACTTTAAAAGGTCTTTAATTAACATTCTTCTTTATAAAAAAAGTGGTAAGTCAATGGGAATAATATTTCCTAAGCGTTTGCTTTTATTATTCTAAAGTTAAAATTGCCTATGATACTAGACCATTGACAATAAAACATATGTATATGTCACAAAGTTCACACACAGCCAATCAAAAAGTAGATACTTCTTGATCAAAAGTGATCAGAAAAAAAAGCATGATGAGTTACGAATGAATCATTTTGGTCTATATTATCGTAAAAACCGAAATTCGGTTGAGTAATTTATTTTTTTACAAAACAAAATAAAATTAGTGTCCTGTCCGTGTAGTGAAATCTTTAAAAGTTACAAATGGTGATTATAATTTTCCCAAATGTCAAATTTAGGTTATGTGTGCAAAGATTTTTATTAGCTACAATATTTTTATTTTTTCAGCATTCCTGTCGACAATTATTGTATAGCCCAGCGCGTTGGAAATGTGTAGTGCCAGTGAATATTAAACCAACTGTTGTTTCTATTAAATCTGATCAGGTAAACTATATGACAAACTCTTATGTATTTTGATTTCAGCATGACGAAACACTCATATTTTTCTCTGCAATTTGTATCTTTCATTATTCCAAATATTCTTATCTTTTGAAGTATGTTTTATGAGCGTGAAGTATTAAAGTTTTAATTCATAAAATTACATATCTTTTTGAGGTGAGGTTACGGTAGCGCCTGACATGCGCAGTTCATTCTGCTCTAAATATTGTTTTTATTTATTTCAAAAAGTAAAATAACTAATATAAAATAAAGTAATTAATATAAAATTTTCTGTGGTGTTTACCACATTGTGTGTATTTAATGTGTGTATTTAATTGTTTACCAAATTAAAGAGATTACTTATGATAAAAATTACAAGGACAAGCTGCATATATTATTTCCTCCATTCAATTTCCAAAAACAAGAACTGAATATGAAGCAAACTAATGTGATGAATCAACTTTACGATCATAAGCACATGCTTGGTTTAAGTGTTCATGTTACTCAATTCTTGTGGACTATGTGTTTTTCAATGTGATGGAAAAAAATTCAATGCTACAGTATTAAAAGTTATATATTTATTATTTCTAGTATACAGCGTTAGAATGTCGCCACTACTCAGCAAGGAAGGGTTTCTTCTCATCCATAATCGAGAACATAAAAGAAGATATAGCAAAGAACAAAGAGATGAAAGATAACATCAAGAAATTCAGAGAAGAAGCACAGAAATTGGAGAACTCAGAGGCGCTGCAAGCCGCGAGAAGGAAGTTCCATGCAGTAGAGTCGGAAGCCTCCAAAGGGTCTGAGGTGTTCAAGGAGACCTTTGAGGGTATAAAGGGCAAGATGGAACATGTGTTAGAGGAGGCCAGTAAAACTGATATTGCTAAAAAGGCTGGTAAGGAAAATGTAACCTATAATTTATTTCAAACTTAGTCTTATGACATAAAACATTCTTATTGTTGTTTTAAACTAATGTGTGTGCCCGTGGCACATGACATTACATTTTATGTGGTGAATTATTGCAATTCATAGTATATCCATATTATATTTTACCACATTTATTTGTATACTGCATTTAATTCAAAATGTATGTATTGTTGTCTTTATTATATCATCACAAGTTTTAACACTGCATAAGACAATTTTTGAAGTTTGCGATAAATTGTCTCATTTATTGTTTTTGGGAATTTATATAGATTTATCAAATTAAATGTTTAAAAGGAAAGTTCTATCTGTCAAATCCATTTGACAATATATTAGTTTGCTACATATACTAAATGAGATATTTTTATGTTGTCTTGAAAAGTTGCTCAGTTTTGAGTTACTCTGTGTTAGAACATAAACTACAATATGTAATCTACCAAACTACCTACAATATGTAATCTATGTACCATTTGGTTTTTAAGAATTCCTCAGCCTAATTTGGTTATCAGATCTATTTAACAGTTGGTTAACCAACATTTTTCTCTCTTGGAAGTCTATCCATATGATCATTACATTGCTTATAAATTATATCTTCAATTCCAGGCAAAATAACAGAGGACATATCTAAAACAGCTAAAGATGCTGCAGAGAGTTTAGCAGATAAGAGTCAAAAGCTTGGTCAGAGCTCAGCTTTTAAAACAATTTCACAGGTAGATGAAATGATTATACACAATATTTATAGAAAATGAGTAGTATATTATAATATAATAGTTTATACATGTAATTACTATTATCCTTAATGAAAATACAGTTTATTAGTTTCCTGAACAGTTTGAGTCATACATAATAACATAATCCAACTTTTCTATGCAAAAGCTTTGTATGTTATAATTTGGGTATTATATTGAAATAGCAAATAATGAATATTCTGATTTTTCAGGCTACAGAAGTAGTTAAAAACGAAATAACGCCTCGCGGCCTCGAAGGCCGCGTGTACACGTCACCTGTGTCCTTAAGGAAGAGAGTGGAGGTAAGACTCATGAAAATAATACTATAATATTGAAAATTATATATCTATTTAAAATCAAATCATAACCACATTATTATCTGGCTTTAGTTAGTGGATTTTAAGTAAGGTGTTTCCCACTTGGCTTTTGTAGTTGCCTGCATTATTGTCATTTGAAATTAAATGAAATGTATTTGTTACATATCAAGGCAATCAATACATTGTCAGTTATAATTGTTTTACTTGTTATATAACTAATGTGTCAGAACACTGCCTCGATCGAGAAGTAAGAAACTTAGCTGGATCATAAAGATTTTTTATTGTTATTATTTTTTATTATTATTCGTTTTTAATGTCGGGGTAATGTGAGGTTGCTGTTTCGTGAGGAGATCCATGTTTGGGAATGGTTAGCAGCGAGATAGCTGGTGACAATAATGATAATGGTGATTATCATGTCCAGGTGGCAGAGGAGTCGCGGTCGTTCGCGCCAGACACAGAGAGTGTAGGCGTGGAGCTGCATCGCGATTCACGCTTCTACCAGCAATGGGAGGACTTCAAGAATAACAACCAATATTTCAACAAGGTCAATATTTTATGCTGTAATGTTGAAAATTTAATAGGTGCTTAGTAGACAAAACTATATGCAAGGCCTTCGGTCTACTGTTGGAAAAATAATCTACGCATTTTTATTTTTATATATGATCGAAGTAGTAAACAAGCTTGCAAAACCCACATTATGTTAATTGGTTATTACCATCCAGTGATATTTATAACCTACTCAATGATCCTATTTGAGGTTATACACTAGTTACATCACTATATACAAACACAGCAGAGACAAATAAGGAACAAATGTGTTACAATTTCGTTATCATAGTGAACAAACAGTTCTACTACAGATGAAATGTAACTAAATAGAGGTATAGATAGCCGCGAATCCCGCGTTTAGATGTTGAATAGTGTTTTTAACCTAGGTGTCGTATGTTTAAAATAAAATTGATTTTTTAATTAATGATTTAAATATGTATAAATGAATAGTTTACTTTTGTAGGTTCTAGATTGGAAGATAAAATATGAAGAATCCGAAAATCCAGTGGTCAGAGCATCCAGATTTATGACAGAAAAAGTAGGCAGTCTCTTTGGCAATTTATTTGAGAAAACGGAACTTTCGAAAACTCTGACGGAGATATGTAAAATCGATCCGAATTTTACTGCGCAAAAGTTTCTCGAGGACTGTGCCAACGACATCATACCAAACATACTTGAAGCTATGGTCAGAGGGGATTTAGAAATTTTGAAGGACTGGTGCTATGAAGGCGTTTACAATATTCTAGCGACGCCAATCAAACAGTGTCGGCAGTTGGGATACAGATTGGACTCAAAAATATTAGACATCGAGCAAATTGAACTAGTCATGGGGAAAATGATGGATCAAGGCCCCGTTTTGGTGGTAACATTCCAATCACAACAAATTATGTGTGTAAGAGACGCCAAAAATAAAGTCATAGAGGGCAGCCCCGACAAGGTCATGCGGGTCAACTATGTTTGGGTTCTGTGTCGAGACCCACAAGAGATGAACCCCAAGGCAGCATGGAGATTACTCGAGTTATCAGCAAACAGTGTAGAACAGTTGATATAGTGTATTATTTATACAATAGTTGAATTAAATCGTTGGACTTTAAATGTTTTTGGTACTGTTGGTTTTCCTTCACCTGTACTGGTTGCCCAATTTATGCCAAGTTTACCGCGGTATTTGAATCGGAACTTAAAAGATAGCAATATTGAGAATATTAAACATTAAATTTTTACGGTTAGTAGGTGCTTCAAAGTGTAATAAACATAAGTAGTACAAATTAATGCTTTAATTTGGAATAGGATATTAATTGGTTTTGTTTCGTATTATATTATCTTCTGTTAACGGGAATTTTAAGGAATTTTACACAGACTATATTTTCGCATTAAAGAAGAACGAAAGTATTAAAAAAATTGAAATTGACTTATTTATTTTACTTAATTTCAGAAATATATTTATTTATTATATATAAATACAATGGTATTCTATTTACTGGAATTATATTAAAATTTATTGCTGCTTGTTGATAAATATGTTATTGTAACAATTCGTTTTGCTTCATAAGATCTGTCTTTACTTATATTATTGTAAGCATTGAATATGATTTATTCCTAATTGAATAAACATGAAAAATATGCACAGGGTTTTATTATGTCATTATTTATTTATTGTTTTATTTTCGAAAATATTATCTTTTTAATTTCGTATAGATTATTATAATTATTATTTGTGTTTATCTACATATATTTTCCTTACATAATAGTTTTCTTTCAACGCAGAAATAAAAGAATAAGCAAATTGGTCGTGGTTTTTACTTGAGAGAGAAGCAATGAAAGGTTATCCCTTGCGGTTTATGGATTCAGTAAAGTGTTTACAGTACAATTTTAATCTACTAGTTATTAATTTAAATGTCCACAGTGCGCTTTAAATTAGATCACCTTAATATTTTCATTTTTCCTCATTAAACATGTGATTATTGATTTCTAATGCTCTTAAAATAAGTTAAAAATCTGAGAGAATCTGCCTGGAATTCCATCCCTAGATTACCGACAAGAGGCAAAATTACATAGGTTTTTATCACAGCTTGTGAGCTATTAGTAGTTATACAATATGTGAATGTAATGTATGACAATAAATGATTGAAATAAGAGTGTTTAAAAATCTTGCTTTATACTGTTGCCATGGACCAAGCAGACCAACCATTCCGAAAGCATTAAACGTAAAATCAAAGTCAATTTCAATAAACATCGTTTTATTAGAGGCACATTCAAAAAGACGGACAGACGCCATCGTAAATTATTGTATATACATGAACGTAACGCTTACGACGTTAGTGCTTAACTAGATGAGAGTTACAGACAGTAATTAAACAATGAAATGAACTATCGGTGACTAGGTTACAAAGAAATGTAAAACTAAGGGAATGTTGCCGCTTAATTATAAAGAAAATAACTTGGTTTATGAAAAAATAAAAAAAAAACTAAAACTTGTGTTAAGATCAAAAATCGGGTCTACGTTGACTTTTTTATTAATGTCTTCTCAAATTAATGATTATCTTTTACAAAAGTATAAGTTCGCCCTCATAGGAATCGTCCCCAATCTTAAAAAGTAACTAAATAAATAGCAATTTAATCAGTGACAAATTTTGATGTGATTTTATGCACAATTTCTAAAGCCATTACGTATGTATTACATTATTTGGATAATTGAGAAGTATAAATGAACGAAAACTTATTTTATTTTTTAAATACTTTCATAAACCCCGTTACGTGAAACTTAAAGTAACTTAAAATACTTAAACTAATTTGTAAAACTTAATGCCTATTAAATAATACAGCTAAAACGTGCCAAAAATATGATCAATTATATTTTAATACGCTTAAAATTAAGAAAGTAGCCAAAAAGCTCAATCACATATCAACAATATTTGCAGTTGCAAGTGTAAATAGTGTAGCGTAGTGTAGCCGTGTAAGAATATAATTCGACGGAATAACCAATCTATACTTGCCGTTTGTTTAACTCCAGAGATAGTAATTTAGCAACTATACTAATTGAAGATAGTAACTGAGTTACTAGTTACTGAACTGGGGAGTTCCCTTCATTTCGTGTCACAACCGTGCATCTTGCCTATAAATATTTTTCATTTTTCATTGGACAAAACAATTTAAATATAATTACAAGTTTTTTTCAAAATTGAATTTTACATTTATTTCTACAGAAGTTTTAAATATTTTGATATAATACACAATTGGAGATTAAATATTTTTCTCTATTTAATTTGTTTTGTCACAGAGTATGCAAAAAATTACATAGCAAAGTTAAGCTTAGTACAAAGTCGCAATTAATATTAGGCTTTCAATTTTATATAAACAGCGCACTAAAGTGCTAAGAATATCATAATAAATTCCACTTTTTAAATGATTATACATTTTCTTATCAACTTTTATAGTGTTGATAGTTAGAGCCAATTTTAATACCACTGTCATCATATTCATAGTGAAATAAATTTTGATATTGTTATCAGGTTTTATTACATTTTAACGACAAAATTGATCAACGTATGTGATAATTGTACAACAAGATATTATAGATTAGGTACTCGAAATTTTTAGAATACACACAAACGTACTATCATTTTGTATTTTTATTATTATCAGTGTTCTATACAAAATGTTACTCACAAAAAGTTAGTACACAAAGAGACCTTTCGAAAAATATTTACGTGTTTGTACCTGCGCATATAAAATTGTACTTTTCAAACTTATGTGTCTATAATACACAGATAGCAGTTTAGACCAGAATGTGAATGTTATATTATGGGTCAATTTAAATGGTTCTCAATTTTTATCAATTGAAGAGTCATAATTATTGAAAAAGGATATTGTAATTTTTCTATTATGCCGGGCTGGATCGGCCTACACAACGGATGTATTGCATTTGACTGGTGCTTAAGTGGTGGAAGTGGTAGCGGCTCAGTGGAGGCGTCATAGCACGGCCCCGCCTGTCAACTGGGCTTGTCGAGGTGCGGTACGCAGTGCGGCCGCTCGAGGGTCCATTCCTTAACGGGGATGTCTCCAGGAGCGAGAGTCTAGGGGCCCCCCCCTGCATGGTGGCGCCACCTCAAGC